>JAYESA010000017.1:129476341-129716935 GCA_036927795.1 Iris macrosiphon | reverse complement strand
GTCCTGTATACCTCGGGGTAGATCTCACATCATCAACTCCAGACAGGCTCCACAATGGTCTATGCTGCAAAACTGGCAGGGGACCAGGTCCTCAGAGGGACGTAACAAGGTACAGAAATCGACATGCCAAAATGCAGTGTAATAGTAAATGAGATAAATAGGGTAAATATGTAACCAGCTAAGTGAAATACAATATGAGAGCATCACTCAAACTCAGGCTGAGCCACTACAAGCTCTGTGTCGGGGAGCCGGTAGCGGAGTCTACTATATGTTTTACTATGTGTTTACTATGGATTATATATATATATATATATATGAAATCAGCTTGTAGCCTGTGTGTCTCTCCCCACCCAATGTAATCACACGTCTCATGTCCATGACACGCAGGATCAACACTAATGCAGCAAGTCATATAATATCTAGGAATATAATGTCTATGTCATATACCTGTATCCTATACAGAATCACCACGAATATCTCAAGACGATTATGTCTCATGAATAGTGTCAAGTGTCCTGGGTTATGATGTACTTGATTAGACAAGTACGAGAAGTATAGGGTCTCGGTATCCATGTCTAGATGACGTTACACAACTCCGCGTACGGGGTTGGCACCCGACTTTTAATCGGACGCTACGTAAGTCACACGGTCCTAGGTCAAGCATGCACAACAATATAAATGAATCAAGGAAAATATGTAACAAGACTGCAAAGTTGGCAAGGTACACTTGCCTAGTGTTTCGGCTCCAACTGTAGCTCTGGCGGCAGCGGAATTTGCAGGCAGTACTCCGGTTGCTGAAATAAACATTACCATCAGATCCAAAAAATATCAAACAGCTAGAAACGCCTGTCCTTGAGTCCAATTTGGAGACAAGGACAAAAATGACAATTTTGGGTCAAAGCGGGGCCCACAGTGGCCCGCTTCGCACCAAAAAATGTGTCAGGGACAAAGGTCTCCAAATTTTTTAAACTTAGTGTCAACAGGTCAGGATCGATGATACGAACCCAACGAAACTTCCAGAGTTGGATTCCGATGAGCCAATCACAAAATCGCCCGTCGAGTAGAGCCTGTGGGGCCCACGACATGCGATTTCGTCAACGTTCTCAGAATCGAACCAAACTTGGGTCACAGGACCAGCGTATTGCTACGAGTTCGATGGCGCAAGTTTCGTTTCGATCCGACGTGTGTACACTAAGTTAGGACCCGCTCCAGAACTGACGGATACGGGACGATGTCCGCGGATACGCGTTGATTCCGTTGTGCACGCACATCCGAATCGACTTCTGCGAAATCCCGCACGTCCGTATCAACGACGCGCACGTATCGGTGAAGACCGCACGCGACCAAGTCGTCCCGTTTGGCGGGGCGCACCCAGTTCCGGGGTGAAACATGGCGTTATTTTTCCTGTTTTTGGATCGCGGTTCGCGATCGCCACAGGACGCGATGCCCCGAGCGGGTTGCACGGGCACCGAGAGGGTCACGCAGGGTTCGCGATGCAACAGACGGAATCGAAAATGGGTAAACGAGCAGGGAGATACGGGTACCTGAACAAGGCTCCGTGAACGATGATTTTTCGTGTCCGACATGTGTCCGACATGTGTCCGACACGTGTCTGAGCTAGGGCACAGGTTCCGTGTCGTGTCCGCGCTCGCCGGAGGCTACGCTGGACGGGGTGATGTCGCCGGAGGCGGTAGGGCACTCGGGGAGGCAGGGCGCCGCCGGGGAGGAGGCACGGCGGCCGGGCGGCGAGGTCCGGAGTCGGCTGCGGGTGGAAATGGGGGCCGGGTCGTGGCGGCTACGAGAGGGGGATGTCGTCGGGGTCGGCGCCTGGCGGAGCTGGGGTCGTCCGCTGTGGCGGGTACGGGCGGCGGAGGCGGCTCGCCGGAGCTAGGGCTTAGGTTTGGGGAAGATGAGGGAGGAGGTGAAGAAGAGGGGTTTATATAGGGTATGGCCATGGAGAGGTGGCCGGAGGAGGCGGAGATGGGGAGGCGACGTGGCGCGGGCGCGGGCGGGTCAGGCGCGGGCTCCGGCGACGTGGCCGGAGCCGCCGGCGGAGAATTCGGGTGAGAGAACGGGTGAGGGAAAGGGTCAGAACGGGTCGGGCGGGTTCTGGTCTGGCAGACCCGACCCGTTAGCTAATCGGGTTTTGGGCTGGGTTGGACTTGGTTTGGGTTGGGCTTGGTTTAAAATAAAAAATAAAAATAGTTTTTAGGTGATTAAAAAATAGGTCTGGGGCCCAATAAATTCCAGAAAAATTATCCTAAGTCCAGTTTTTCATTTTACACCCAAAAATATTATTTTCATAATATTTTAATATATTTTAAAATTATTTAATAATTAAAACCCTGAATTTAATTATGGAAAAATTCCAGAAAATTCCAGAAAATTGCGAAAAATCCAAATTTAAAATTTTTGAAAAATCATGGGGTTTACAAATACTGTCATATCCGAGTCCGGATCTGATGTCCACAAATCCATGTCTGTACGTCCCATGGTTTTGGTTTTGGTTTGGTGGTATCCACAAGCTAATAGAAGGAGGAAAAAATTGGGGACAAAATTTTGTGGACAGCGGATCCGATCTCGACATGTCCAGGTTTTTATATACACCCCTGGCCATTCATCTTTTAGACCTCCAAATCGTCTGTGAAGATTCTGTGTTCTCACATTTAGCAAGGTAGTTTGGAGCAGCCTAGAAGTCCAAGTGACATCGAGTCCCGGCATCGGCTAAGGGATGGAAAGAAATTTCGGATAGAAGAAAAAAAAAATGAAAAAGAAAAAATATTAATAGCATTCTTTCTATAATTATAATCTTCGGGAGGCTATGTAAATGATCCTAGTAACCAGTTAACAGATATTATTATTAGTTGGGATAAATTTCACTAAACTTCCATGCATTCCTCCAAACATGCCGTATCTGACCCCCAATAAATATATATATATATATATATATATATATATATATATATATAACGAGAAAAATTCAGCTTTATCGTAAAAAAAAAAAATTTAATATATTCTTGCATGTTCATTAAAGTTAATAGGGATAGCTAGATAATTATGACGGGTATTTTTTGATCTTCCTAAATAGTATTACAGGCATGTATAAAATAATAAATATAATAATACTAATATAATAATAAATTAAAATAATTAGGACAACGGTAATTTAGTCTTTCTAAACAGTCTTAATACAAAATAGAATAATTGTAGCAACTATCTTTTAATCTTTCTAATAATAATTTATAAAATACTTGCAGCGCACTTGCATATCTATACAACTATATAATAAAGAAAAATTAGTTTTCACCGTGGAAGTTTTTTTCCACTAAAAATATCCTTACCTATATTTACTAATTAAAATTCTTAATTAAATTTAACATAGGTAGTTAGATAATCTATACAACTATATAATAGGAATGTTAGGTTTCGCTGTGGAAGTTTTTGTTCAAAAATATCATCATCTATATTTACTAATTAAAATTTTTCATTAAATTTAACATGAGTAGTTAGATAATTAAGTATAGAACAAAAATTAAAAAAAGTTATCGTTTGCTCTTTCCCACTATTATAATTACTAACCACTAATAATTATGTACTTCTAACTACAATAAATATTCACCATTTTAAAAATAAATTAATTTTAAAATATTTTATACTATTTTAAAATAAATTATCATGTAAGTATATATTTAAAAAGTATATATATATATATAATACGTGCAACATATGAACGTGACTTCTAAGTATGACTAATACAACATTACTTTGTTCCAACTTCCAATTATCTGCTACCATATTAGTAGTTAAATACTATTTTAGTAAAGAATGTTATTCACACCATCACGTCCACAACATTACAAAACCTTTACTTTTGTCTACTTAGCTGCCACCCATCACTTGCACCACCACCGCCACACCACCACCAAAGACCATCACCTCTAGTCTACTACGTCAACACGCTTTGATGTCACCTCCACCACTGCGCAGAACTATTACAACCACCACCACCACCACCTCCACCACTGACACAACCACCACAGTCAACAACCCATTGTCTTCATGTCACTCGCAAGTCACAACTCAAGTTTCAAAAGAGACCTCTAAGCTGTGTTTTTTTTTTTTGGTTTTTTTTTTTTTTTTTGCAACCGTGCTGCACTGCTTGAGCAGATACATGCACAGTGCTCACACACAATGGTCCGGCCGACGGTACGACAGTCGGACGCAGAGCACGAGGAGGAGGGAGAGGACGGAGGGAATGAACGGGACCGGCACGCGGTTGGACGCGACGGCTAGTCTGCTGGACACGGAGCAGGAGGAGGGACTGGGAGAGAGATGCAGCGGCGGACAGTGGCTCGCGAGTACTGCACGAGGCACCGATTTTTTTTTTTTTTTTTTGGTCCTAGTTGGGTCATATTTATATCCAATTCATTTGGGATCTGTTAAGTTTCACGCAAATGTAATACATTAGGTTGTTAAATTTGATCTATTTCGGATTTTGGAGATCTGGATCAAATCTGCCTAATACACAGTTAATTCTTAGTGTTAATAAGTATAGTCTCTCCCTTTTTTACTTAGTTATATGAGTATTCGCTAATGATTATGTGAAAATAAGAAAGGTTTGTCCCAGACTTAAACTGAAGGGGGTTTAGTAAAAAAATTACTCAATTAATTAATTACTGAATACAATATTTCTTTTTGTTTTGCAAGTTTTATTATGCATTCTTGCGGATTCTAATTCTTGTAAGTAGATCGTAAGAAGTTATTCCTAAGGATGAGTGATCAAACTCAAATCTTTGAAATTAGCCGCTTTCTTTTTGCACCAAGTGACATTTAATGAATGCCGGTACTTGAGCAGATGTAGCCCCTACATGTATCGAGTTCCAAGTAGGGATGAGTGTTTGGTTTCGACCAAATCCAAATAGTCAAAACTTAATAAACCAAAATTCTAAAAAAAATTGAACCGAAATTTGTCATAATCAAAACCGAACCAATATCAATTCGGTTTATTCGGTTAAACTATTTCTATTGTTTACTGGATCGGATCCAAACTTAGAATTCTATACAAAAAAATTTACACATTTTAAGCATAAAATTGAAGACATCTAATAATTGCATTAGCCTAATTCGGGTTTCGATTTTGGACCGAAGCCGAATAATTTTTTTTACTATTTTCAAAACCGAACCGAATCACTTATTAGATTCGGTTCGGTTCGGTTCTCGGTCTAAAATCTAATAATGCTCACCCCTTCTTCCAGGAGTTTGTTCACAAGATGAAGAAAATGGATCACAACTAGAAACCCTTCAGCAAAAAGTGGATCGTGATATGTCACTGAATGAGAAATCAGTCAGCAACAAAGTTTTGATACATTTTAGGAGTGGGAATGGGAGTATAGAACCAAAACAATAAAATACAGAACATCAAACAATTTTATAGCTGACATTTTCAATGAAAACTGTCATCATGCCCCTAAATAATGTACAGTACCAAAACAATAAAATACAGAACATAGCTGACATTTTCAATGAAAACTGTCATCTTGCCCCTAAATAATGTACAGTGCAGCAGGAATACAAGATGATTGTTGGGAGAAATGTTCACCGTTGCCCATGGAAACTGCATAATATTGATTAAATTGCTCTGGCAATATGAACATAGCTTGTACACTTTAGTCACTGCCAAGGTTGCTTCTGTACATTTATAATACATAGGAAGCATAAACGGAATTGGGCTTGATTTACCCAACTCTAAGGGATATAATATGGCGTATTACATTCAAGGAACTAGTTGAACTAACCTCGGAAAGGGAACACAATCCAATATAATTCATTATGCAAGAACGTAACCCACCAAATCAAATTGGTATTAGAAAACCCTGAAATGACAGATATTATAAGCTTAAACGTAGAATTTCTTTGTGGATAAAACTTATGAACACAAAGTGTTGGGTATCCACTCCACCACAAGTATATACAACCTCAAACACAGCGTGGTAGGCGTTGAAGCTCCAAGTCTGCAACCAAGGCAGCCTCTGCAATAACAGGTACACTTGAACTCCTAAGAACTGAAATAAGAACTTCTATACGCTTGACATCCGGTATTGATATTGAGGATATCATTGCCTGAGACAGATAATGTCGACAAGAGAAGGCCAGAGAATAGAGAAGTCGCAGCAACTGTAAACTGGAGATGTTATGGTGCAATGGATCCAGGAGGCTATACACACTCGAAAGACTAGCTAATAGGCCAATTGTCGCTTCCCTAGGTGCTGTTTTCAGCAACAAGATCACACACTCTGATGCCAAATCTGCAATTTGTGCTTCAGGGTTCCCAACCAACTCCAGAAACGCACTGATGTTGCTACTAAAGTCTGATATATCTTCAACATAAGACGGCAGATCATCATCAATATTCATGTCAAAGGCAGTACCCAAGAGAGCTGGATCTTTAGAAATAGCCATGCCTTTAATGTTCCCTACACTGCGAAGAATAAGCACCTTGCAAAGTCCTAACGTTGGCTCAAGAAAATCTTCCATTTCCTTTGAATTCACAAATTCAAGAAGATTACCTATCTTTCTGACTACTCGCAAATGAGACAGTACCTTGCTATCCATTTCCGGAGCAGATGCCAGAGCCAAACAGAGCTTCACGTCGTTAACGTTTGCATTAGAAAGGTCACAATGCAAAAACTCAAAGCACTGGGAGACTGTCTTTAAATGCAGAATATCGGAGACTTTAACATAATTAGACTCAATAAGCATGACTAGAAGCTTCTGAGCATACATATGAATGGGGTCATCATCTTCAATTAAAGCGGGGTATAGAGGGAGGAAATAGGATTTGGATATTGATTTTAGGTCATCCATTATTTGTTTATCCTCTGTTACCAATTTATCTGATGTATCATTGAAGATCACGGCCATAACATCAAACAAGATTTTTAAGCATAAAAATCTAGCATCTCCGTCCTTGTTGTCCTTGTACAAAATGGACAGACTAGGAAGAACTCGACTAGTGAAAATCTTAGGGTCATCTAGAATCATAGAAGGCTCCTCAGTGAATGTTTCAAGCACTTGAAGCAATACTATTTGGAAGTCATCTCTTCCCTGCATCCCATCAAATTAAGAACAAAAATAATTAGACTGAGTCGAGATTATCTTGAAGTTTATGTAGGAGTTATAACACCAAAGAAGGGTGTACTATTAGATAAAGAGTTTAGCAAGAATAAGAAACATGAAAATCTGCTAGCTGAGCCCATTACTTATACCTGAAAAGGTGCCTCCAAAACTTTAATTAGATTTGCCAATTGTAGCAAGACCTGATTGTTCACCACTCTGTGCCTGAAGGAAGAGCTTCCAAGAAGATGTAGAATAACTGGAAACATATGAGTAGTGCTCTTTGTGATATTTCGTCCAGTCAAAGCAGCAAGTGGCCCGTGGCGTCTACCCCCAATCATCTGTGATATATCTAAAGAAACAATTTCAAGAATCCCTGGAACTGTAGAAGCAACCAACTGCACAAAGGACTCCAAGCACTGCTGAACAAAGACGTCCTTCTCTTTTAACAATCTGTCAACTGCAGATAGCAATTTAGCATTGCAAAGGAAATGGGGAAGCCATCTGCGGCTGTTCTTACAAAGAAGTGCCACAAAGACGAGTGATTTTCCACGCAAAATTTCACTCCCTTGCTCGATTAGTGAGAGAAGACCAGGAACCAAGAGTTTTTCCTCCACAAGTGAAACAAGATGCCGGCCAATGTTTGTGATGGTATGACTGCTTAAAATAGCCATGTTAAGGAGATTTAAGCTAATCTGCCGTTCCCGAGGACTGCCTTTTGTGAGGGTAGATGCTGTGTCTTTGAATGAAAGCCTCTCAAAAATTAATTGTATGCTTTGTGGATTAAAACGAGCCAGCCGAACTAAACAAGATCCAGCAGTGACCCTCGTGCTCTCTTGCTTACCAGCGGCTTTATATATGTAACAAAGATTACCAATTACCTCTTGACTAGCAAACCGAGTAGTCCAGTCCCCTCCTTGACTACATATGTTCTCAATTGTTCTTAAAGCATACAGTTGCGCTAGATCATCCTCTCCCCTGCGCAGAATGGATGACACCAATGCAATGACTGAACCAGATACCTGTTCAATAAAACATGTAACATACAGGTAATAAAGATCAAGGAACAACTTCTCAAAAGGGAAAAATAATCAAGGAAAAAAGACAATGAAACTGAACTTGACTGTATAAAATTTCAAAGTTTATTATATAGAATTTCAAAGTTCAGATGTTCCTGAACAAGAACAAGAATAAAGCCTTGGTCCCAAGTCCTATAGGTTGGAAGCATAGATCCTTCTCTCCAATCAGCAATATTGAGGTCAATATCTTATAAATGTTAGGAATGACCGTAATTTTTCTGCATAATTAATATTATTTTAACTCTTTTCCCTAGATGCATTTCTTATTTAAGAAGTAATTGCGCGTACAAGTAAGTTGAAAAGCGGTCAAAGAGATGATTCAAGCCCAGTAAATATCAGCACTACAAAGTAATTATGGTCTTTCTTCCACCACCCATCGTGATCTTATGATGCTAAATATCTGTCCAATTTTCCCTTCAGTATGCATATAGAAAAATGTTCATCAAATAAGAACACAAAGTAAAACTAATATAAGAAAAACCTATGTGCTTCTTCAGAATGTTCGATTTTATAGTAGAAACTTAGTTGATTCTAGTTGTATGAGCTAAATCGTGTACTAATAAGTTGCATGGACACACATAAGGTAATGGTTACAACACAAATGGATAAAACTATACAACAATTTTGAAAAGCTAGGATACTATATGGTGATCATAAGTAAGTTATTAAATATTAACCTTGTCCATCTAAAATGAAAATTGAAAAGTATAGAAATAGAAATTTAATTATGTACACTAGAAATGAAAATAGCAGATGCTCTGAGTTGTATTGCTACAGGAAAGAAACGAAATTTGTTTCTTATAAACGAAATAAAAATTTGATATGGATGCATTATATTTATTTTCAAAGGATCTTTTCATCATCCCACGAGCACCATTTGTGTTTGCTATCTCACTATATGCCTTATATTGTAAGTAAGGGTGCATTTGGAGCGGATGCAGATTGGCTATGAGTATTACCAATATGTATTTCTTTTCTAATAACAAATACGTATAGGGATATTATTTGGAATTTTGAATATAAAAGTCATACCTAAATCAGGGTAAAAAGAGATCCGGATAGGATATAGGAAGAAATGGATAGATATAATGCAAATACAAATACAAACAGATATAATAGGGTTCTGGAAAAACTAAAGTTTGGAGTCGTAAGAGAAGTGATGATTTAATATAGGTTTAGTTGCGTATTAATTAACTTATGCTTATATACTTTAAATATAATAGATTTAGTTATGAAAAGTGTGCTCCCTAGTGTTAGAAGCGTAGATATATTAAACTATTAATATCATTTACATATTTATATAAGTATCAGGATATTTGGATCCATAATAGTGTGGAAATCCATATCTATATCGGTATAAATTAAACTAGTATATATACACGTGCGTTGCACATATTTTTATAGATTATTATAATTAAAACTAAAAATAGCAAATGTAATTATTCTAGTTTTTATTAAGATTGTTTAGAAAGACTAAAAGACATCTACCTTAAATGTTTTTAATTTATTATTATATTAATATTATTTTATATTTAATCCTTATGTTAAAATAGGAGGGGGACTTATTTGTAAATTAATATATTACTTCATGTGAACAGTGCTAAGGGAAAACTTTATTTAAAACTAATTATATAATCCAAAGGGAAGCGTGTGACAGGAAATCATGTGGCCCTCTTGGTGAATAGTGACCACCATTGGTTTCTCTCTTTAACATATGTGTTACCTGAACAGTGCTTGCTTTTCCTAGCAGCAAATAGTGAAAGCGAACAGTGTTTTTTTTTCTGAATAGTGACATTGGAAAAAGTTGACTTGAAATATTTCTCTTAAGAGAATCTGCATCTTCCTTCTCTACACAAATGAGCGGTATATATATATATATATATATATATATATATATATATATATATAGAGAGAGAGAGAGAGAGAGAGAGAGCTAGATGACACATGTTTACTCATTTTCTTTCCTAGAGAGAGCATTGTTCTCTATTTTTTTTTCTTGCCTAAACCTTCTTAGCAGACGAACCTATATTTATGCAAGCTTCTCTTCTTCATGCAACCAAGTTGTCGACGTTCTGTCATAACCCAACTCCACTTCAATCCATCACCGTTGACGTCATCTCGAATGTCAGAGTCCGGAGAAGTCTCCAGTGTTAAGTCCTCCGCGTTCGCCGTCTCATCGAAGACTAATCCGCACGTGCATAGACAACGAAGAGACTGTGGTTGCATATAACCCATTAATGATAATAGACCTTCCGACTTCCGAAAATAAATTAATCACCTTCACTAATAACGAAGAGACAGTGGTTGCATGATCAGTGGGAGCATTCTATGCATTCATATCTAAGTAGGATACAATTACTGTTAGACATTCAAAATCTTTCTGGTTCAAAATTTTTTGGTTATAAGTTACTTAACCCGCCCTTTCTAACTTTAATGATTATTTTGGTTAAAAAAATTCAGCATGGGTATTTTTGGGAAAAAAAATCACGGTGAAGCTTAACTTTTGGCATTTTATAGTAGAATAGATTTGGATTTAGGTCCAACCAGATCCAAAAATAATAGATCCATATCTACTTGTGATCAGATTTGGATCTGGATCCGAGCCAGATAATCCGACTACAAACACACCGGCACCCATGATTGCAAGTAGTGTTTGAAAATCTATGATATCATTCAAAGTGAAACCAACAAGTCTCCTTGCAGTATCCTAGTACATGATATGATCTGGTACATATAAAGCACCTCCATTGAAGTATCCGTGTAACATGGTTAAATTATAAGGTTCTTCCTACTAAACTTCCAGAATATAAAAAAATCGGTATATAGGGAAGCTGGAAATACTATTCATTTTCTCTGTGGCTTAATTTGTCATGAAGATGAATGCAATTCCCTATAGCAAATTGTATTATCTTACCTCTTCATCTAGATTCTTTATAGTCTAACGGAACTTGAAAGATGCTCATTGGTTGCATGAGCTTGAATTGCATAACAAAAATGTAGGTTTGCTACATGCCAACTGGGCACGTAGGTTTCATGGTATGGCCCTCTCACGCTCATTGCAACCTTGGCTAGAAATTTGGCACCAATATTAAGATTGAGGTCAGGTCAGACAGCCAATTATTAATGATGATGATGATGAGGACGACGACGACGACGATAATGATCATCTCTAGGTAAGCTGCATAGCATAGATTTTAGATGTAGAGTACAGAGGATTGCCAGTAGAGTTGATAGCCAGGCCTATTGATTATTATAGCCTTGAACCCTAATGCCACATGTTGATATAAAAGTGGAGTTATATGAATAATAACATAGCTTGCATAATAAATCAAGGTTACATTTTTCATGTTTGTACTTTGTACTGATTATTATCTATACTACTATATAATAAGAAAAGTTAAGGCTTCACCGTGAAAGTTTTTGTTCCTAAAATACCCATATCTATGTTTACTATTTAAAATTGTTCATCTATACTACTATATAATAAGAAAAGTTAAGGCTTCACCGTGAAAGTTTTTGTTCCTAAAATACCCATATCTATGTTTACTATTTAAAATTGTTCATTAAATTTAACATGGGTAGTTAGGTAATTACGTGTGAAAAATTTTTTAAAGGAGCTTGTTGTTTGCTCTTCCCAAGATGTAAATAATTACAGGGTTTTGCTCTTCTCAAGTAGTATAAGTGAAAAACTTATTGTTTACTCTTCCCAAATAGTATGAAATACGTGCAAGACACGGGTATATATACTAGTGTACTTTAATAAAGCAAGGATCAAATATAAAGATGAAAAGCAGTAGTAAATAGTACTACTGACCTGCCAACCCAATGTTTGGTGGTTGTCCTTCGATGGTGATTCTAGGGGATTGTTAACTTTGGTGTTATTATCAATTTCTGTAGAAATGTAAAATAGCAACTCCCCTAAAGCAGCCATACAAAACCTCCTTACTTTGTCCTGTTTGTCCCTTAAGCCATCTGTTAGCGCATTAATAATGCCAGATCTTGCCAAATCAGCACAAATAAAAGTTGAATGGCGTATAAGTAAACCCATCACTGATGCAAGCTGAACACGTAAGACAGACACCTTTGAAAGCCTCAACATTTTTACGAGCAATAACATCACTGGCCCGTTGGTTATAATATTTGCAGCATCCGCATTCGCACTTAGCATCTCTATGTATCTTATAGCATTTTGTTTCTCAGAAACTTGTGAGGTCCCACTCAAACTATGGATTATGTGATTGTTAAGTGTATTCAAGTGATCTGGTGGTAGTTTAACACAATCAGTTGCAGGGACAGCATCAAACGGAAGTGATGGGATAGAATCTGAAGCTTTTTCACCCTTTCTACTAGGCATTACTGGCTTAACTGAGAGATCAGTTGGATGCCAAAACACGTCAGAAAGATTATGCGATGACCTAGATGACTCGGAGTCAGGATTACTACAAGAATTTGCTTTTGTATTCCGAGTTTTTCTATGAGCACTGACACTTGGAGGGGTAGCAGACACTTCAGTGTTATCTGAACATTTATCCTGCTCTAATTTCTTAATGTCATTGGAGACAAAATTTTCTGGTAAAATAATGATGTTCTCTGTATCTTCGATATTCTCATCAGCAACTGGCACTTTTTCACCAGGAGTAATAACAGGATTTTCACAATCAGATTCATCAGGGGCATCATCCTCGGGGTTCTCACTAAAATCAAGTTCCATATCATTGTTCTCAATTTTCACTTCAGTATCATTCTTGGATGTTTTAGTCAGAGGCCGCCTATAATTTTCCTTATCATTCTCCCTCTGCATATTCATTTTTGCAGCCCTTGACAGTCTAAGAAGATTCACGGTTTTTGCAGCATTGGAAGTTACTTTATTCTTATCCTCTGCCCTTCCTGAAGGTTTTGAATGAGGTCTTCTGCCAGTTTGTGCACTCTTAGCAGGTGTTTCTAAAGCATTATGTCCTGAGGGGAAAAAATCATTTTTCTTAGGAACCCCATTTGCATTATCTTCGCAACGCTTGGTGGGTGTTCTGAGTTGGGATGGTCTATCACCATTTCTCTCTGCAAGATATGGTTTCCCAAAAAGTTGAAGCATATTGCTGAAAGCAGGCTGTGGAGGTAGAGTCACTGAAGTGATTTTTGTCCTCCAAAAAGGATGTTCACAAAGTTCAGGCCATTTTATTCTTTTTGCTGGATCTTTCACTAATAGACAGTTGATCAAATTCGCAAAAGAGTTGGTTGGGTTATCAGGTAGAGGTGGTGTAGGATCTGAAAGAATAGAATTTACCAATTGAGTGAACTCATTTCCTTCAAAAGGAGGCCGTCTGGAGTAGCATTCATACAGTACACATCCAAGTGCCCAAAGATCTGAAGCATAAGAATGAACTCCTCCATCCTGAAACAGCTCAGGAGCCATATAGCAGGGTGTTCCTCTCTTAGATTGTGGAAGCTGATGTGTGGCATTTTAACAAATAAGAAAGTCAAAATCAGGAAATGCAGAGTTTCCATTACTTTATAGCAGATTAAAACATTGAGTAACCAACCGATGTGAGAGAACTTTTCTCTATGTCACTCAATCGCCTTGCTAATCCAAAATCACAAAGCTAGAAAAGAAAAAAGAAAAGGACAGAAAACAAATAAGTTTTATATTCAAAACCATGAATCAGCACAAAATAAATCAAAAGAAGCACCTTCATACATCCATTCTCATCCAGTAAAATGTTTGACGGCTTTAAATCACAATATATGACTTCTTTGGAATGCAAGAACCTAAAGAGCATGATATTTTTCCAATATCAACCAAAAAGATAACATCAAAAGTTTAAGTTTCAATCTCAAAATGAACTTACTGAAGAGCTCTAACTAGGTCACGGCCAAGGTCATGTATAGAATCTTCAGGAAGACTACTATCCTGCAAACCATCACAGTAACAAGACGGCACTTAGCTGGAGAAAGTAAGAACGCTATACAATAATGATACTGCATGTAAATAAGGAAGTTCAAGCTGGAAGGTGATGCCAAGTCCAAGAAAAGTGAAATGATGAAGTGTGGCTGCACAGTACCTCACCGTGAAAGTGGGATCTACATTGTCAAATATTAATGATAGCTAAGCCGATGATTTTTCTATTTAGTGAAGACAATATATGAGATCTAATTTTTCCATGTGCTGTAGAACCATATTGTCATATGTACCATTTTGAGACATGGATTTCTTGGTTCAATAGAATATAAATATCATCTTATTTATTTACAAACAAAATGAAGTGGAAAACCATACTTCATATTTGAGAAGTAAAATAATTGATTTTACTAGTTTATTGTCAAATGTGTTCAAAGAAAGGCTTATATATCACAAAATTCTTCCAAATTATATTTGTGAAACCAGTATTGAATTTGTGAAGCCTAATAGTGAAGAAAACATATTGGTTTTAAAAGCAATAAACATTTAAAAGGAGAAGATATCTACCTTCCACTATATTCAAGTCTATGCCATGGGTACTTGAGCACATTTCATCCATTATGGCAACTCTAGTTTGAGATGGACAAGAGAGAGTGAAAATTGTGGTGTGCACACATGTGTGTATCCAAGGTATGCATTTGATGATGATGGATATAGGGGGCTAGTTGCAGTATCCTAGCCTCTTAAACCTTCTAAATTCATGCTGAAATGTTTCTCTGCCACCCTTGCTGCACAGCTCCTTCTTTGTGATGATTAGAAAGAAAATTCGTCTAGTAGGTGGAGAAGTTATAAAATTAGTGTATCTCCGCTGCCCGCTATTGCTTTTAGTAACATTCGAAGGATCCACAAGGAAGTTCGTCAAAAGAATATCAAGTTGAAGGTATTGAAAAGGATATGATGCTTGCTAATGAAACTGAGGGGAGGGCCTATACTAAAGCCAAATGGACGAAAGAGATTCACGTACAAACAATCTTTTCTTGAAATGGTATGATGCTTATATAAACAATCTTTTCTTAGGACCATTGCATGTAATTTTAAGAGGTTGGACCAGCTTACCTGCTAAAGAACATGTGTGTTAATATTTATATATTTCAACCCCACAAGAACTAGTAAATATATAGAGTGAAAAAATATTAAACAGATACACCCATACACTTACTAGCGTTTGGGCCTTAGAAGCCAGAAACTCCTAGGAGGTCAACGAATCTCAGTAAGAACCTTCGATTCGGCGTTTCTTACTTGGGAGCTCGTTTGGAGCTCGTTTCCCCAATGACGGGAGCTTCGTTTCTCCGGAGACGAAAGCTCATTTCCCCGACGACATAATCGCTTCCCATAATATGACCATAATTTTAAAAGATGACATAAATTTTGTGAGAGAAATTGGAAAATTTTCAATACACATTTATCAAAGTACCAAGAAACTAAAGATTTTTTACCTTGACGTCATAAAAAATTAACATGCGAAAGATCTCTCTGTAACTTTTAACTGAACTTTATAAATTCTAATAAATTTTAAGATATTTATAAGTTTTGATAACAATAATTAATAAACATTAAAAATTTATTAGCGCATATTCCCATCACGCTCCCAAATTTAGAATATTCTAAGTAGTCATGCTTCCCCGCCTCCGCTCCCGCCCCCGCTTTCGTCCCCGCTCCCGCTTATGGCTTCTAAGATTTGGGCTTTAACCTAAAGAAAAGACCAATAATACGACAGTGCAATTGTAGGTATGAACTGATTGTCTCTATTGCTAAATCCTAACTAGTAAACTCTATGAATGTAAATGTGAATTCTAACTCTATCCCCTATTCCCCTCGGTTATGCAATAAAAAATATTCCAGCTCTACGACTTTTACCAATTAAATTTATTTCATTGTTGGTCATGTATAGCTCCACTGTGAACGCTCAGTTTCAAAACTTCGTATAATATGCCTACTTCCGTATAACCTAGTTTATGAAAGACTACATGGCTTGTTTCTCCCCCACATTCTTATGACGATTCCCAAATATCACATATACATGACTTCTATATCACCATTCACATGCAGAGTTTTCTTACTTCGAAATGTTAGGATCGTAGTTTGTAAGAAATCCAACAAAGAAACATACTATCATGAGACCTCTGCTCCCCGTTAGATATGAGGACTTTTTGATCATTAAACCACTCTCAACAGCCAAGATTCAGCAAAGAAATACAGTTGCACCTAACAATCTTCCGTAGAGACCACTAGTTACATGCAATTTTGTAGAAATTTGACCAGCTACCTTATGGAACATGAGTATTCCATTACATCCTTACTTCATCTCTCTTCAGAGTCATTAAGCGTATAGAATAAATAACTATAAAACATCGACACTTCTAAAGGTAATAGTTCATTCCTTTGAAGAGTGGCACTTCTAAAGGTATTTTGTTAAGAACCTGACTTCATCTACTTCCTACTACATCCTAGCTAGTAAACTCATATGACAGTTAATGTGGATATCTAAGATTTTAAGGGCTAAAATGGTCCGATAAAAATACTAATCTTGAAAGAAACTTATGAATAACAAACATCTCCTACAAGTTAATGAATTCATGACTATTAAAGACCCTTCCATTGCACCAAAACTCTAAAATTGTTTATTAAGGACTATATACTATATTACTCCATTACACGGTTACACACGTTGGTCGAATGCCCAACATTTTGTGGGTGATTTGTACTGTGGTATAATTAATATTTTTAAACCCATTTAAAGTGGCACAACAGACGAGATTTGAACCTATGTGGCTCTGGTACTGTACTTAAGACCCTGCAACTACAACAAAACTCAGGTTTTGATGAGGACAAGGTTTTAAGTACCGTCAGATGCCGAAACCAACCGAATCAAAACAATAAAATCCCTTGACACTCCTAGGAAGGGTCCAAAACCGATACGGAGCTTTTTACCTTGGATGAGGTTTGAGGGTTATACACTTGTATTACTTCGATAATGAAGATGACAATGTGTGTGAACCAATTAACTTTTGAAAACCTACAAAGAATCAAGTACCTGCCGCAACAAGGTCATGAGATCGCCACCGACACAATACTCCAAAACCAACCACAAATGCGCAGAGGTTTCGTACCTGAAATAGCAAAAAAATCGCATAGCTGATATTTACTAAATTCGACAGTAACAGATCAAAATCGAAACTTTACGAAACTCCGTACTGTACCAATTGTAAAATTTCAGTACATTTGGATGTTCTAAAGAATGGAGCATCCGCACCTGCACCAAAGAGAGTGACACACAAAAAAGATTGAATTTTTGACAGCAACTTCCACCGGGTCTGGAAATTAATCGAAGCTTAGAGAGTAGAGAGTGAGCTCACTTCTTGAAGGACTTTGGATCTCTGGAATTTGTCGACGCTCTTGATCGCGAAGTACTCGATCGTCTTCTTCTTCCTCCCTTTGTACACGGTCTGGGAAATCAAAACGAGATAGCTAAGGTTACGAATTCCTCAACCGAATCGATCTCGACTGAATCTGGGAGAGAACTCTAGAAAAAAAAATTGAAATTGAGGGAGAAAGTAGGGTTTTACCGAGTGCTTCCCGTGCCCAATCGCCTCGTAGACATGGTAGTTGTTCATCCGCGGAAAAAAAAAATTAGGGCTCTGTCTTCCGAGAAATGGCAGCGAAAGGAGAGAGAGAGAGAGAGAGTGAGAAAGAGGGGTTTTAATTAGAGAAATTTTTAATTACTCTCAAACTTTATTTACTAATATTCATGATGCACCAAACTGTTTTACCATAATGTACAATATTTTTTACTTTGACGAAAATTATCTTCTACTGACGATAATTCGTTTGACCCTTTTTTTTTGACAAAAATATCCCTCGTGAACGTTCCGACTCCCGCAAGAGCAGCCTTCCGTTCCCATTGCGGAGGAGAGGAAAAGAAAGAGGAAGCAGTTGTTATGGAGGAGGAGGAAGAGGAGGAGGAGGAAGAAGGAGAAGGAGAAGGATATGGAGGAGGAGGGAGGGAGGGAACGGGACCTACGAAGAGAAAGAAGACATAAGTATTTTTATCCAAAAAAAAAAAAAACAGGTCCAACGAGTTGGTCATTAGAAAAAGATAATTTTTATCAAAAATAAAAAGAATATATATTATGGTAAAATAATGATATACATTCTGAATATAGATAAATAAAGTAGAATTAAATTAAAAAATTTCTAATTAGTTGTCCTATTATTGGGTAGGCGGGAAATTGCAAACATGAACGAAATTGAAACTCGGTCAGGAAAAAATAGATCCGACCCTGACCCAACCAAACCTAACCTAACCTAACCTAGCCACTGTCAATTGTAACATGGTGACATGACTCGATATTTTAATCAAATGTCAGGTTTGGATCTTAAAAGAGTGAATACCGGTCCAAAAATGAGGACTCGTCTTTCATACGGGTCGAATTCAAGGTCCACATAATTAATACTCACATTGCTCAGAGGTGATATATATATATATATATATATATATATATATATATATATATAGTAAATTTAGATGTGTTATACGTAAAAAAATTATGTCGTACGTACCAAAATAAATTTATAATAATATTTTAAAAAAATTTAAATTATATTAAAAAAAATAAAATATGATTGAAATATATTTTTAGTATAATTATTTTAAATTTTTTATATGTGTTTGATTAACTAATACATTGTATTTAATTAAAATTTGAATATATTTTATGATTTATTATATGTTAGTTCCGCTCAAAAGAGAAACGAAAGTTAAATCGTTTTTATTTTTATTTTTTTACTTACCGTCTTTTTGTGGGAGATAAGGAATGGGTTTACATTATGCGAAAGATAAGGGCGAAAGTTAAGTTTAAATTTGTTTCTTCCGTAAATTTTTAAATTAAATGAACGATGATATACAAACGGCTTTTGCGGCTCAAATTGGAGCCGATCAAAGCCACCTTATATATATATATATATATATATATATATATATATATATACACACTTGATGTGGTTGGCTTAACCAATCCTGAATTATTTTCAGATTGTCTGAGATTGACCCTATGGATCTTCCAGACCTGGTTTGGAGGATACGCTTCAGTTTCAGATCATATTGAGAACTGTGTAGGAAGATACTCTTATATACATCATTTCTTACTGTAAACTTTATGATTATCATGCGTATTTTGACCTTTTGGTCCTACTTGATTTTCATGTCTTATCATTCTTGTTGTTTATTTCATTGTATTGCATGTGGATATGAGATCATGTTTAGGCCATATATTAGATTACATGTTAGGATACCCAACATGACTAATAGCCATGACCATTGTACGACGTTTTATACCTTGTACGGAGTAGTTGGCCATGTTCGTTCTCGTATTTATCCAGTATTCTGGAAGCAAGACGTGATAAGGTTGTATTGGTGTGTCACGCCCCAGTCCCAAAATACGTAGGACTAGGTCACGTAACCATGCCAGCTGGCCCGTATATATGGCAACTCCAATATATGGAAACCATATATACGTGCGTACGCTGTATAATGAACAATAATTCATAAGTGGTAAAACTAACTCCAAGTCACAGGGTAATATCTAAATCTCATCCACAGAATCAAATATGAATAAACAATAACCATGTAGCTAGATCTCAATGATAAGTATCTAAAGAATGACAGTCGGATGGAAATAAATCTACTGCCGAAATAGAATATAAAAGGAACCAGAATACACACCATAAAAGATCAACATCTGACAATCCCGAGTCTCGAAGAGAAGACCTCCTCGGAAAATATATAACCTGTCCGGATCTGTGCTCCTGCGAGTACTCAAGAACATATACACCTGGCAGGGGACCAGGTCCTCAGAGGGACATAGCAAGATACAGAAAAATGACATGCCATAATGTAAATACTGAATAAATAAATGGGGTGTGCTATCCATCTAAGTGAATGCAATTTAAAGACCTTGTAGTACGCATGGGAATGTGTCGGCTAAACATATGCTGACGTAATTCACCAATCGTCATGACCGGCTAGTATATGCCACATATGCCCCCGTCGCAAGGGCACAAGCAGTACCCCATCCTCCTCGGAGCATGGTAACGGAAACAAGAAAACCAATACCCCATCTCCGAGCAGCATGGTATCAGGCAACAGGAATACCCCATCTCCGAAGAGTATGGTATCAGGCAACAGGAATACCCCATCTCCGAAGAGTATGGTATCAGGCAACAGGAATATATAAGGAGGGGGTGTCCCATACGTCTACTAGTATCTTTCCCGCCCAATACAGATGTACAAGTCGTGAAAACGACGTGGACACCTCCTACTATGATGCAAGTCTCAATAAAATAACAACTGAGCTAAATACCGCTACACGTGTTGCTCACACTGATGGCCAGTCGCGCATGAGGCACGCGTCCCTACATGTACTCACTCTGTGACGTGTAATGATACGTGTCAAGGCCTGGAAAGTTATATCAATAACTTCACAACTTTAGGTGGGTCTACTAGACACTAGGTCAGACACAAGTCCTAACGTCAACGCCATCGTTGACTGCACCCGAGCTTTCTCGGACGCGCACATTTATATAATATTAAAACATGTAACTAACAATAACTGAATTTAAACAGTACAACAAGGCAAGGTATACTTGCCTGGCGGAAGAGCTGCAAATATAATGTCCAGATGTCAAATACCAAGTGTCAGAAACTATGGCCTGCGAAGGAAAGTCTCCGGATGCTGAAATAAACATCACTAACAGTCTCAGAAAATATCAAATAGCTAGAAACGCCTGTCCTTTCGTCCAATTTGGACACAGGGGCAAAAATGACAGTTTTCGGTCAAAGCGGGGTCCACATGTGGGTCGCTTTGCACCGAAAAACGTGTCAGGGTCAAAGGTCTCCAAATTCGCCAAACTTAGTGTCCACAAGTCCAGAACGATGATACGAACCCAACGGAACTTCCAGATTTGGATTCCGATGAGCCGGTCACAAAATCGCCCGTCAAGTGGAGCCTGTGGGGCCCACGATATGGGATTTTGCCAACGTTCTCAGAATCGAACCAAACTTGGATCACAGGACCAGCGTATTGCTACGAGTCCGATGGCGCAAGTTTCGTCTCGATCCGACGTGTGTACACAAAGTTGCAGCGTGTTCCAGAACTGACGGATACGGGGCGGTGTCGGCGGATACGCGTTGATTCCGGTGTGCACGCACATCCAAATCAACTTCTCCGAATTCTTACACGTCCGTATCAACGTCGCGCACATTTCGGTAAAGACCACGTGCGACCAAGTCGTCCCGTTTGGCGGGGCGTACTCAGTTCTGGGGTGAATCGGGTCAATATTTTTCCTGTTTTTGGACCGCGGTTCGCGATCGCCACAGGACGCGATGCTCCGAGCGGGTTGTACGGGCATCGAGAGGGTTATGTAGCCTACGTGCCATAACTGACGGAATTAAAAACGGAACTACGAGGAGATAGAACGGGTTACCTGAACAGGGCTCCGTGGAAACTGAATTTCCCGTGTCGGGTCACTGTTTTGTGTCCTGATTTGAATCTGTCGTGTCCGGGCTGTGTCCTGGTCACTGTCCAGGCTGAGGGTCGTCGGGGCTTCGCCGTGGCGGCTCACGGCGTCGCCGGAGGAGGACAGGTGGTGGTGACAGGTGGTTTGAGGTGCCGCTCGGGGATCGTCGGGGAGGAAGTCAGGGAGGAGGAACTGAACCGGAGTGGGGGTGTTGGGCCGGAGTGGCTGCTGGCACTCGGCCGGAGCTGTACAGCGGTCGGCTGCTGCGTAGTCGGGCACCGCATGCCGGTCGGGGGAGGACTTAATCGGAGCGGGGAGGGGAGAACCGCACGGGCCGGACGGGGAAACGCTGGACAGGGAGGAGGCCGGACGGGGACTGCACAGCGGGGTTGTGGTCCGCCGGAGCAGTAGCTCGGTCAGCCGCGGCGGGGGAGAAGTCAGGCCGGAGCGTGGTGGAGAGGGTGGAGTCGGGTTAGGCTTTGGAGAGTGGATTAATACATATAGGGAGAGAGAGAGAGAGAGAGAGAGAGAGTCGGTGGGGGGGGGGGGGGGGGGGGGGTCTCCTAAACCGCTACTGCCGCGGTTTCTTATTTTCCTTCTTTCCTTTCTTCTTACTTCCTTCCTTTCTATTCTTACTAAATGTGCTGCTGTTTCTAAGTTAGTGGTTTCTAACTTTCTTTCTTTACTAACTTCCTTCCTTTTGCTGCTGCTGCGGTTTCCTATAAGTTTGATTTTGGTTTTGGAAAGTGGGTTTGGGTTTGCGGGTTTAAGCGTTTAAGGGTTTGGATCCATTAAGATCCAAACCCAATATCTTTTCTTTTTCTTTTTCTTTCCTTATAACTAATATATACATATATATATAATTATATATATACATATATATATATATACCTAGAAAATTCTAGAAAAAATATATTTGTGCACACCATTAAGCTAGCAACTGTCCACCGGGTCTCCTACATGGAATAAATTAGGAAAAAAATTTAATGGCTCCAAAAATCTTCTAGATGCACAAACATCTCAAATAAAAATTAAATAAATTCTATATTCTCTATTTAGCACATAATTACTAAAATAATTAATCAAAAATAATAATAAAAATTAACTAATACGGTTTTCAGGATTTGGGTTTTCACATGGTGGCCCTATGTAGGTCACGTTTATATATATATATATATATATATATATATATAGAGAGAGAGAGAGAGAGAGAGAGAGAGAGAGAGATTGTGTGGTTGAGATTGTGCCACGTCACCGCCACCCTTGTTTTTAGAGTGAGGTGCCATCTCACCTCTCGAGAATAAGGGAGGTGAGATGGCACCTCACTCTAAAAACAAGGGTGGCGGTGACGTGGCACAATCCCAACCACACATTTCATAATTGGCAATTTGCACTTAACCCCCTCCCCTCGTTTGTGTGGTTGAGATTGTGCCACGTCACCGCCACCCTTGTTTTTAGAGTGAGGTGCCATCTCACCTCCCTTATTCTCGAGAGAGAATAAGGGAGGTGAGATGGCACCTCACTCTAAAAATAAGGGTGGCGGTGACGTGGCACAATCCCAACCACACATTTCATAATTGGCAATTTGCACTTAACCCCCTCCCCTCGTTTGTGTGGTTGAGATTGTGCCACGTCACCGCCACCCTTGTTTTTAGAGTGAGGTGCCATCTCACCTCCCTTATTCTCTCTATCTATCTCTCTCTCTCTCTCTCTCTCTCTCTCTCTCTCTCTCTCTATATATATATATATATATATATATATATATATATATATATATATACACTAAAAGTTTATTAATTCATTAAATTTAACATTGGTAGTTAGCTAATTATATATAGAAAAAGATTAATGGTTGTTGTTTGCTCATTCCAAGTAGTAAAAAATTATGAAACTATTGTTTGCTCCTTCCACGTAATATAAAATACGTGTATGCATATATACTAGTATACTAGTATTCTATATAATGCCAAAAGTTATAGACTTCACCGTGGATATTTTATTTCCAAAAGTGTAATTCTCCAAAATTATATATATATATATATCAAAAGAAGTTTAAATTAACTATGGTGAAACATGTAAATTACATGTCTTCCCAACTACAATAAATGTTCATCAATTAAAAAATAAATATACTTTAAAATATTTACAACTATAATAAATTACTCACTACTAATAGTTACAAATTTTCAACTACAATAAATGTTCATCAATTAAAAAATAAATATACTTTAAAATATTTAATAATATTTCAAAATAGATTTGTCATACAAGTATACATTTTAAAATTGTATTTAAAAGTGAAAGAAAAATATACACAATAACACGTGCAACGCACGAACACGACTTCTAGTATATATAATAGTAAAAATTAGGCTTCATCGTGAAAGTTTTTGTTCCAAAAATATCCTTGCATACGTTTACTAATTAAAATAATTTATTAAAGTAAATAGGGACCGCTAGGTAATTATGTGCATTGTCTTTTGATTTCCTATATAATATTTGTCTTTTATATATGTATAAAATAATATATATAATAATATTAATATAATAACAAATTTAAAATAATTAAGATAGATATGTTTTAGTGTTCCTAAACAGTCTTAATCAAAACTAAAATAATTACTTTAGCTATCTTTTAGTCTTCCTAATAATAATTTATAAAATACGTGTGTTATACGTGCATATATACTAGTATATATACTACTATATAATGGAAAAAGTTTAGTTTTACCGTAGACTTTTTTTTTCAAAATATACCCATGCATATGTTTACTAATTAAATTATGCATTAAAGTTAATAGGGACAGCTAGAGAATTACGAGAGTTATTATTGCGTCTTCCTAAATAGCCACGCATGCATGTATAAAATAGTATATATAATAATAAAATTAGAATAATTAAGATGATTCTCTTTTAGTCTTCCTAAGTAATCTTAATAAAGATTAGATTAATTACAACCACCTTTTAATATTTCTAATAATATTCTATAAAATATATTTTAATAATAATCTATAAAATATATGCAAAGCACTTACATATATACTAGTACTATATAATGATAAAAAATAGACGACTTCACTGTGAATTTTTTTCCCCAAAAATACCCTTATTGATATTTAGTAAAAGAAATGTTCATTAAATTTGGCATGAGTAGTTAAGTAATACGCACATGAAAATAAATTTAAGAGGATTGTTGGCTGATCTTTCCAAGTAGTAAAAAAAATTAAAGGACTTTGTTATTCTCAAGTAGTAAAAAAAAATTAAAAGACTATTGTTTGTTCTTTCAAGTAACATGTACCAAAAATTACAGTCTTTACCGTGGAGCCTTCTATGTTTAAAAGTGTCCTTCTCAAACCTAATATATATCAAAGTATGTTTAAATTAATTAGGAATAAAACATATAAATTACACATTTCCTACAAACATAATTATTCACCACTAATAATCATACATTTTTAACTACAATAAATGTTCATCAACTAAAAATTTTTTTTTTTTAATATTTGACGCAATTTAAAAATATATTCGTTATGCAAGCATATATTAAAATTTTAATTGAAAAAAAAAAAAAAACACGTGCAACTCAGTCACGTGTGCGCCACTTCTAAGTATATATAGCTTAGAGAGAGAGAAAATTTATAGCATTTCATTCACTAAATAGCGATTTGGATTAGCTCTCCATTTCCATCAGAGTCAACGGCTCTAAACTCATATTGGGACTGGAAAGTCCAAAGTCTCTACCACAGAGATCACGAAAATAGCTGGAGCATTTATTTGTAATGGGTTGTTTTGAATTGCATCAAGTAAAATATAGTTAATTTATTTTGTATGGCTCTTTGTACTAAGCTTATTTTTAGTTCCACATTTGAAAATTGCTATGAAAGGTGTGTCATTCCCTATTATAACGAGGAAAGGCGATTGAAAGCGGTGTTCATTCTCCTTTAGTTAACTGCTTCAAGTTCATATGAGAATCTTTAGTATACTGTCAAAATATTTGAAGGAACCATATAAACTTATAATACTACAAGCTGTCAAGGTCACAGTGTTTACTTTGTAATATTTAATCTATATTAGGTTGCGTTTGATTTATTATAACGTAATTATAAAATAATTTACTTTGTAATGTAATTAAATTACGATAACATTATTGTAGTTTTGTTGTAATATGTAATCAAGTCATGTAATATAATAATTACATCCAAATATTTTGTTTACCATATAATGTAATTGAATTTGTAATATTTTTTTAGAAATTTAGAAAATAAAAGATAATGTAGAAATTTTAGAATTTTAAAAATAAAGAAGAGTACAAAATAAAATCAATTATGAAAAAAAAATACTACTAGAATTAGTCAAATTAGCGACGTCTAGAAACGTCGCTAAAAAGTCTTAGCGACGTTTCAGTGACGTCGCTAAAAAGTCTTAGCGACGTTTCAGTGACGTCGCTAATGTCACGCCCCAGTCCCAAAATATCGAGGGACTAGACACGTGACAATGGCCAGCAGCACGCACCGATGGACAGACCCAATTTAATGGATCCATCGGGGCATACTTAAGCTGTATTACAATAGTCAGGGTTTACTATTCCCATCCACAGAATGAATATATCAATATCAACAAAAGGAAATATAAACAACCTCATCAATTCTCAAGTAAATAAATCGGGGAACAACCCGATTACAAATCTGATACAACTGACAAGATACAAGAATAAAGATATCAACAACAAAACTGAGTATGGAAATAGTATATACTCAGAAGATACCCACAGAGATCACTCGACTGCTGGATCCGGTGCTGCTCCAGTGTCTACTCCTGCTCCTGCTAATGCTCCTGCTAATGCTCCTGTCCTATATATCTCTGGGTCGAACTCGTCTGCTAATCCTGGAGACATAGTCCGGATCCAGGTCCTCAGGGGACATAGCAAGGTACAAGAAAGCTCAAGCCAAAATAAATGCAGTACAGCAAATAATGAAACAATAGGGTAAACTATATAACCATCTATGTGAAATGCAAGTTGAGAGCATCACTAGAACTTAGGCTGATACCACTACAAGCTCTGTGTCTGGGAGCCGGTAGCAGTGTTTACTATATGTTTTACTATGTGTTTACTATGGATTATATATATATATATATATATGAAATCAGCCTGTAGCATGTGTGTCTCTACCCACCCAATGTAATCACACGTCTCATGTCGATGACACGCAAGATCAATACTAATGCAGCAGGTCATATAATGTCTATGAATATAATGTCTATGTCATAAACCTGTATCCTATACAGAATCACCACGAATATCTCAAGACAATTATGTCTCATGAATAGTGTCAAGTGTCCTGGGTTATGATGTACTTGATTAGACAAGTACGAGAAGTATAGGGTCTCGGAATCCATGTCTAGATGACGTTACACAACTCCGCGTACGGGGTTGGCACCCGACTTTTAATCGGACGCTAAGTAAGTCACACGGTCCTAGGTCAAGCATGCACAACAATATAAATGAATCAAGAAAAATATGTAACAAGACTGCAAAGTTGGCAAGGTACACTTGCCTGTGGTTCTGGCTCCAACTGTGAAATCTCCAGGAACGTCTCCGGATGCGGAAATAAATATTATCATCAGGTTCAAAAAATATCAAATAGCTAGAAACGCCTGTCCTTGAGTCCAATTTGGAGACAAGGGCAAAAATGACAATTCCGGGCCAAAGCGGGGTCCACATGTGGGCCGCTTTGCACCAAAAAGTGTGTCAGGGACAAAGGTCTCCAAATTCGTCAAACTTAGTGTCAACAGGTCAGGAACGGTGATACGAACCCAACGGAACTTCCAGAGTTGGATTCCGATGGGCCGGTCACAAAATCGTCCGTCAAGTGGAGCCTATGGGGCCCACGACACACGATTTTGTCAACGTTCTCGGAATCGAACCAAACTTGGGTCACAGGACCAGCGTATTTCTACGAGTCCGATGACGCAAGTTTCGTTTCGATCCGACGTGTGTACACAAAGTTAGGACGCATTCCAGAACTGACGGATACGGGACGGTGTCCGCGGATACGCATTGATTCCGGTGTGCACGCACATCCAAATCAACTTCTGCGAAATCCCGCACGTCCGTATCAACGATGCACACATATCTGTGAAGACCGTACGCGACCAAGTCGTCCCGTTTGGCGGGGCGTACCCAGTTCCGGGGTGAATCAGGGCGTTGTTTTTCCTGTTTTTGGATCGCGGTTCGCGATCGCCACAGGACGCGATGTCCCGCTCGGGTTGCACGGGCACCGAGAGGGTCACGCAGGGTTCACGACGCAACTGACGGAATCAAAAACAGAGCTACAAGGAGAAAGATACAGGTACCTGAACAGGGCTCGGAAAACCGCGTTTTCTTCGTGTCCGACACGTGCCTAGGGTTAGGGTTTGGGTTGCTGTGCGGAGCTCCGGCGGCTCGGGGCGGCACCGCGACGGGGGAGGCCTGCCGGGGCTAGGGCGGCAGCGCTGCACGGCGGACGGCGGCGTGCGGCTGCGCTGAGCGGCGGAGGCGGCGTCAGTCGACCGGAGGGATCTGTTGGGAAGAAGGAGGAGGGGAGGAAGATGTCGGGCGGCGGCTGGGCGGCCTCGCGGGGGTGGCGCCGGGGTGGGCACGGCGGATGGGCAGCGAGGCGGAGCCAGGGGAGGAGGGGCGGATGCTGACGGCGGACGGCGGCGAGTTTGGGGGGTGGTCAGTGTAACACCCCGTTCCGCTCAAGCGGACTGCCGTCTCAAACGGCAATCGTGCAGCTGTCCTGACCCGCTTTGCCTCGATCAAGAAGCAAAGGATATCCAGACTTGTCCCTACAGGAATCCGGCTTGGACTTTCAGAGGCTCGCTCAGACGTATCGCTCTACCGAGGCGAATCATCGCTAAGGTGGGTGGCTACGGTGAACTTGCCTTTGCTTAGCCAGCACACATAAAATCTGGAATATTCATGCTAGTCGCTAGGTGAATCACCCCTGCATGCTAATAAATCCAACGCACCTAGCTATGGGAATAATCCCAACTCATATTGCTTGCTAGAACATGGAAAAGGAAATACTGCTTATATTCAGACCCTCGCATGCTAAGTCCCTTAACGGTTTCATCTCTCGGACTACCTTCGGGCCCGAGCAAACGTGATTGCTTATGTTACTTAGAAACGCATGCTTGTCTGCTTGTAATGTTGCCATGTTTTCATCCAAACCCGGAAGACTACTACGTAGTCGTTCTGTGCCTGAACGAACCTGCAAGTATCCGGGACCGTTAGGTCACCAAGGCAGCCCCGAACCAGGGGAATGCATATAAAGACAAGTTATTGTACAGAACCAAGATTCAAGTATCCCGTATACTCGTATACTCGTGTTCCCGTGCACTCGTGTTCTCGTGTTCTAGTGCACGCGTGTTCTCGTGTATCCCGTGTAATCGTGTTGCCTGAGATTGGTCTAATAAATCGTGTTGCCTGAGATTGGTTAAATCGTGTTGCCTGAGATTGGTTAACCCTGACTTGCATGTCGCGGACTAGTTCCACGGACGGTCACCGGGGCACTGGGGCCGATCCGGTCCGGATGGAGCTCGTGTGTAGTCTCGTGTGCAGGGAGGATAGCTTGCAACGCATCGTGTTCGTGTGCCTCGTGTATACGCGTAGCATGCTATCCTTGTCCTCGACTACGTCCAGTAATGGCTCCGCCAGCGACTCCTGTTCATATAGATAAGTCATCCTCGCTTAGCGGCTATCCGCGTGCGAGTCACTGCATCGCATCAAGAGCAAATAAACACCTGAACGACCATGTTAAACGACCCTCGTGTTTGCATGTTGCATATGCTATGCTCCTGAATGCTTATACTAGCCCGTGCTTGAATTAACAATGTTTGCCTTGGACAGGGAAGGAGATGGTAAGTCTCGCCGTGTTTCCTCAAACATCGCACGGCGCACTGCCCGACACGATAGCTATTCAATGTTTGCATGAAACTGGTCCTAAGGCAACTAGAAAGACAACTTAATAGTTGTGCACGGAACCTGTATTACGTGTTTGGATTTGTCGAGCGGGCGAGTAGCTTCCCCACCAGTGCATTCAATGTACTGATAATCCACCAGTTTGATATGCAGGGTGCGGGAGAACCTCGTGCGGTACGGACGCCTCCTTCGTGCGTGCTAAGGCCAGGAGTTCCCTCTGAAGCCTTGCAACGGTGCGTCCGGGACTGAAGCACATATACAAGACATAAGTTGTGAACATCGCCTGACCATCGCCTGTACAAATCATTCCACAATTGTAGCCACTTGGCACGCTTTTACTGTTTCAGAGAGAGAGGCTTGAGCGACTTGTAATCTCGGCTATACGCCGCCTGTAACACTTGTTAATATCAATAAAGAGATTACTTTACTTGTTTCAATGCTTCCGCTATATTTGTCGACTCAGTGAACCTGTTACCGATCGCCTATGCGTTCATGACTCCGCCGCACTCGGACAATCTGTGCGACTCTGTGGCTTAGAACTCTAACCGCCAGCCAATGAACCATGGCCTTGCACGGGCGTGGCTCACGTTCGTGCGGCATCACGCCCGGATGGGTTAAGCGATCGTTCCGCGGGAGCGCTGGCGAGGGTGATTCCCGCCTAGCGGGAACGGCCGATTGCCTGCGGGAGATCGGGGCGTGACATGTTGGTATCAGAGCCTGGCTTCTACGCCTTTGGACTTCGATTCGATATCTCTGTTTCGAAAGCTCGTTCGTGGGTTATGTGCACGCTCTCTCTTAAGGCCTCGATGGGATGTTCCAACAATAAGTCTAAATACTTTCAAAATGCGTTTTGAATGATATGCTTGCTTGTCTGGTTGTATGCTGCGAGTGGCCTTTGTGCCAACCTGTGCGAACCACTTGAGAGTATCGCTAGTAGCTTGTCCGAGATTTTCACTAACCCTAAGTTTGGTTGAATGCATCTATTCGAGGGACGCCTTGAACTAGTGCACCATCCAAGACTTAAGAAAAAGGTGAAACTCGAGTGCTAAGACTTCGCTATCACTAAGCTGGTTGACGTGTTCACACTAGAAATGCATGTCAAAGGTGCGCACGATCCAGTCTAAGCGATGTGCTAAGATCGAAGCTTGTGCAAGTGAAGATCCAAATGATCAAGTACAACGACTTGTCTAGGATTGCCTCAACCCTAGATTACTGCTTGTCCTTAGTAAGTCTCGAGGACGAGACTTTTTCTAAGTTGGGTAGGATGTAACACCCCGTTCCGCTCAAGCGGACTGCCGTCTCAAACGGCAATCGTGCAGCTGTCCTGACCCGCTTTGCCTCGATCAAGAAGCAAAGGATATCCAGACTTGTCCCTACAGGAATCCGGCTTGGACTTTCAGAGGCTCGCTCAGACGTATCGCTCTACCGAGGCGAATCATCGCTAAGGTGGGTGGCTACGGTGAACTTGCCTTTGCTTAGCCAGCACACATAAAATCTGGAATATTCATGCTAGTCGCTAGGTGAATCACCCCTGCATGCTAATAAATCCAACGCACCTAGCTATGGGAATAATCCCAACTCATATTGCTTGCTAGAACATGGAAAAGGAAATACTGCTTATATTCAGACCCTCGCATGCTAAGTCCCTTAACGGTTTCATCTCTCGGACTACCTTCGGGCCCGAGCAAACGTGATTGCTTATGTTACTTAGAAACGCATGCTTGTCTGCTTGTAATGTTGCCATGTTTTCATCCAAACCCGGAAGACTACTACGTAGTCGTTCTGTGCCTGAACGAACCTGCAAGTATCCGGGACCGTTAGGTCACCAAGGCAGCCCCGAACCAGGGGAATGCATATAAAGACAAGTTATTGTACAGAACCAAGATTCAAGTATCCCGTATACTCGTATACTCGTGTTCCCGTGCACTCGTGTTCTCGTGTTCTAGTGCACGCGTGTTCTCGTGTATCCCGTGTAATCGTGTTGCCTGAGATTGGTCTAATAAATCGTGTTGCCTGAGATTGGTCTAATAAATCGTGTTGCCTGAGATTGGTTAAATCGTGTTGCCTGAGATTGGTTAACCCTGACTTGCATGTCGCGGACTAGTTCCACGGACGGTCACCGGGGCACTGGGGCCGATCCGGTCCGGATGGAGCTCGTGTGTAGTCTCGTGTGCAGGGAGGATAGCTTGCAACGCATCGTGTTCGTGTGCCTCGTGTATACGCGTAGCATGCTATCCTTGTCCTCGACTACGTCCAGTAATGGCTCCGCCAGCGACTCCTGTTCATATAGATAAGTCATCCTCGCTTAGCGGCTATCCGCGTGCGAGTCACTGCATCGCATCAAGAGCAAATAAACACCTGAACGACCATGTTAAACGACCCTCGTGTTTGCATGTTGCATATGCTATGCTCCTGAATGCTTATACTAGCCCGTGCTTGAATTAACAATGTTTGCCTTGGACAGGGAAGGAGATGGTAAGTCTCGCCGTGTTTCCTCAAACATCGCACGGCGCACTGCCCGACACGATAGCTATTCAATGTTTGCATGAAACTGGTCCTAAGGCAACTAGAAAGACAACTTAATAGTTGTGCACGGAACCTGTATTACGTGTTTGGATTTGTCGAGCGGGCGAGTAGCTTCCCCACCAGTGCATTCAATGTACTGATAATCCACCAGTTTGATATGCAGGGTGCGGGAGAACCTCGTGCGGTGCGGACGCCTCCTTCGTGCGTGCTAAGGCCAGGAGTTCCCTCTGAAGCCTTGCAACGGTGCGTCCGGGACTGAAGCACATATACAAGACATAAGTTGTGAACATCGCCTGACCATCGCCTGTACAAATCATTCCACAATTGTAGCCACTTGGCACGCTTTTACTGTTTCAGAGAGAGAGGCTTGAGCGACTTGTAATCTCGGCTATACGCCGCCTGTAACACTTGTTAATATCAATAAAGAGATTACTTTACTTGTTTCAATGCTTCCGCTATATTTGTCGACTCAGTGAACCTGTTACCGATCGCCTATGCGTTCATGACTCCGCCGCACTCGGACAATCTGTGCGACTCTGTGGCTTAGAACTCTAACCGCCAGCCAATGAACCATGGCCTTGCACGGGCGTGGCTCACGTTCGTGCGGCATCACGCCCGGATGGGTTAAGCGATCGTTCCGCGGGAGCGCTGGCGAGGGTGATTCCCGCCTAGCGGGAACGGCCGATTGCCTGCGGGAGATCGGGGCGTGACAGTCAGAGTCGGGTTCAGGGGTTTTTATAGGCGAGGGCTCGGCGTCGGGGGGCCGAGGGAGGCGGCCAGGTGGCGTCGTGCAGAGCGGGCGAGGCGCTGCATGGCGCGGGGAGTGGGGCTCGTGGCCAGGCGAGGCGCCGCATGGCCTGAGGCGCGGCGGATCCGGCGGTGGACGCGGGGGGAGAGAGAACGGGTCAGGGGTGGAAGCGGGTTCTCCGGGTCGGGCGGGTCGGGTTCAGTCGGGCGGACCGAACCCGACCCGCTAGGCAGTCGGGTCCGGTCTAGCTGAACCGGGTTCGGCCGGTTCAGACCGGTTTGAACCCGGTTCAGTCCGGTCTAATTTGATTTTTATTTTTAATTAATTAAATTAATTACTAAAAATAGTTTTCGGACATTTAAAAATATTTTCACGGTCCAATAAATTTCCAGAAAATTATCCTAAGTCCAATATTTTATTTTACACCAAAAAATACCATTTTCATAATATTTTAATATATTTTAAAATAATTTAATTTTATTAAATGCCAAAAATACCTTGTTTTTAATTAGTAAAAATTCCCAAAAAATTCTAGAAAATTCTGAAAAATCTAGTTTTATAAATTTTGAAAATTCAGGGGGTTTACAATCTACCCAACTTATAAAAATTTCGTCCTCGAAATTAAAATATGGTAGGGTCTCTCTATCACATCTCACTTGATTACAGTCTAAAGAATTCCTCTCAAGTGAACATTGCGGTCTCTACCCAACTTAGAATTTACTCATCTATCATCTAAGGCTATACATCTAAGAAAGCTATGCCCAAAATTATTTAATCATGCAATTGAATCCTCAAAGTCTTTAACACCAAACATATCACCTATGGTATTCCCTTAGTCATTTAAAAAGGATCATCAAACAATGCGACCGGCCTGTGGGGTATATCTAGTACTGTCTATATCGAACTTATACCAAGCCCGAGGTTTCGTCTTTCCGAAATAAGGGAAGACGGAGATCAATAATAAGGAGTTCAAGGGAGAGGTAATAGAATAGAAGTGTCGGGATCAAAGGCGTTTAAAGAATTCAAATAGGAATTGTCAGAGCAGTTGTGGATTGAAATCCTATTCTAGTAATTCTTCGTTCGCATGCTCGTATTAATACAGTTATGTAACCGATACGATATTTCAGAAATGTCCAGGGCAAGTATACTAGTCAACTATATATCTCAATCCACGTAAAGTAGTCGTGCGATGAGCGAACCAAAATGCACCATGGTTGATCAGACCGTAGTACACTGATTCTGAAATGTATCAGTGTGTTAACCCACTTATACATATATCATGATCAAGCTCGATAGAAGAGTAAGCTCGCAAAACTAGGCTATATTAGCAGCATAAGTCAAGGTAGTACAACAAATATAAGTACGCTAGATGATGATGACTGTAGAGATTGTGTGGTCTTTATTTATTATTGCTTATTTAGGGGCAAGGACCTCTAAATTCTACAGTCTGAATAAACACTATCTTCTTATGCAAGTCTAAAGTTGTGTCACCCTAGTTTACTTCATCAATGGGTCAATAGGGCTAGGTGGTATTATGTTCTGAGGCATACTACCCAACTTAAAACAATAATTAATACTGAAATCGTCTTAAGGATACCGTGGAAACTCTTGTTAAGGTCTACGAGAAGGGGTCTTGGTACCTATTAGGGTATCCTCCTATATTACTTAGGTCATGGTCGTCTTAAGCCTTAGTCTTAGTGCTTATAGGACAAGTGTCGATAGTGATGATAGAAGAGTTACTGGTCGTCGAGGGTAAGGGATCTAACTTGTATCGAGGTGGGGGTACTAATTACGCGACTTAAAGCTAAGGGATAATCAATAGGTCATAATCTACAATAATAACTTAAACTGTCAAGTTCTAATTATCAATCACACAGCAAAAGTTTAGAGTAACAACCAAAATAAACAATAAGAGGCGCACAGGGATCAAGGCAGGATGCAAGTCTAGAAATTAATTCGAATCCGATATAGATGTCAAGAACGATTCAAGCAAGTGGATGAGATCAAAACTTATCCTATTCTTATTGCAGGCCTGTTCGGTCCCTGAGTTAAAACCGAACAATTTAGTCGAAGACCTGCATGGGCCACCATAAAAACCATGTCACGCCCCAGTCCCAAAATATTGAGGGACTAGACACGTGGCAATGGCCAGCAGCACGCACCGATGGACAGACCCAATTTAATAGATCCATCGGGGCATACTTAAGCTGTATTACAATAGTCAGGGTTTACTATTCTCATCCACAGAATGAATATATTAATATCAACAAAAGGAAATATAAACAACCTCATCAATTCTCAAGTAAATAAATCGTGGAACAACCCGATTACAAATCTGATACAACTGACAAGATACAAGAATAAAGATATCAACAACAAAACTGAGTATGGAAATAGTATATACTCAGAAGATACCCACAGAGATCACTCGACTGCTGGATCCGGTACTGCTCCAGTGTCTACTCCTGCTCCTGCTAATGCTCCTGCTAATGCTCCTATCCTGTATATCTCTGGGTCAAACTCGTCTGCTAATCCTGGAGACATAATCCGGATCCAGGTCCTCAGGGGACATAGCAAGGTACAAGAAAGCTCAAGCCAAAATAAATGCAGTGCAGCAAATAATGAAACAATAAGGTAAACTATATAACCATCTATGTGAAATGCAAGTTGAGAGCATCACTAGAACTTAGGCTGATACCACTACAAGCTCTGTGTCTGGGAGCCGGTAGCAGTGTTTACTATATGTTTTACTATGTATTTACTATAGATTATATATATATATATATATATGAAATCAGCCTGTAGCCTGTGTGTCTCTCCCCACCCAATGTAATCACACGTCTCATGTCCATGACACGCAAGATCAATACTAATGCAGCAGGTCATATAATATCTATGAATATAATGTCTATGTCATAAATCTGTATCCTATACAGAATTACCACGAATATCTCAAGACGATTCTGTCTCATGAATAGTGTCAAGTGTCCTGGGTTATGATGTACTTGATTAGACAAGTACGAGAAGTATAGGGTCTCGGGATCCATGTCTAGATGACGTTACACAACTCCGCGTACGAGGTTGGCACCCGACTTTTAATCGGACGCTAAGTAAGTCACACGGTCCTAGGTCAAGCATGCACAACAATATAAATGAATCAAGAAAAATATGTAACAAGACTGCAAAGTTGGCAAGGTACACTTGCCTGTGGTTCTGGCTCCAACTGTGAAATCTCCAGGAACGTCTCCGGATGCTGAAACAAATATTACCATCAGGTTCAGAAAATATCAAATAGCTAGAAATGCCTGTCCTTGAGTCCAATTTGAAGACAAGGACAAAAATGACAATTCCGGGCCAAAGCGGGGTCCACATGTGGGCCGCTTTGCACCGAAAAGCGTGTCAGGGACAAAGGTCTACAAATTTGTCAAACTTAGTGTCAACAGGTCAGGAACGGTGATACGAACCCAACAGAACTTCCAGAGTTGGATTCCGATGAGCCGGTCACAAAATTGCCCGTCAAGTGGAGCCTATGGGGCCCACGACACGCAATTTTGTCAACGTTCTCAGAATCGAACCAAACTTGGGTCACAGGACCAGCGTATTGCTACGAGTCCGATGACACAAGTTTTATTTCGATCCGACGTGTGTACACAAAGTTAGGACGCATTCCAGAACTGACGGATACGGGACGGTATCCGCGGATACGCGTTGATTTCGGTGTGCACACACATCCAAATCAACTTCTGCAAAATTCTGCACGTCCGTATCAATGACGCGCACGTATCTGTGAAGACCGCACGCGACCAAGTCGTCCCGTTTGGCGGGGCGTACCCAGTTCCGGGGTGAATCAGGGCGTTGTTTTTCCTGTTTTTGGATCGCGGTTCGCGATCGCCACAGGACGCGATGCCCCGCGCGGGTTGCACGGGCACCGAGAGGGTCACGCAGGGTTCACGACGCAACTGACGGAATCAAAAACAGAGCTACAAGGAGAAAGATACAGGTACCTGAACAGGGCTCGAAAAACCGCATTTTCTTTGTGTCCGACACGTGCCTAGGGTTAGGGTTTGGGTTGCTGTGCGGAGCTCCGGCGGCTCGGGACGGCACCGCGGCGGGGGAGGCCGGCCGGGGGCTAGGGCGGCAGAGCTGCACGGCGGACGGCGGCGTGCGGCGGCGCTGAGCGACGGAGGCGACGTCGGTCGACCGGAGGGATCTGCTGGGAAGAAGGAGGAGGGGAGGAAGATGTCGGGCGGCGGCTGGGCGGCCTCGCGGGGGTGGCGCCGGGGTGGGCACGGCGGCTGGGCAGCGAGGCGGAGCCAGGGGAGGAGGGGCGGAGGCTGACGGCGGACGGCGGCGAGTCTGGGGGGTGGTCAGAGTCGGGTTCAGGGGTTTTTATAGGCGGGGGCTCGACGTCGGGGGGCCGAGGGAGGCGGCCAGGTGGCGTCGTGCGGAGCGGACGAGACGCGGCGTGGCGCGGGAAGCGGGGCTCGTGGCCGGGCGAGGCGCCGCGTGGCCGTAGACGCGGCGGATCCGGCGGTGGACGCGGGGGAGAGAGAACGGGTCAGGGGTGGAAGCGGGTTCTCCGGGTCGGGCGGGTCGGGTTCAGTCGGGCGGACCCGACCCGACCCGCTAGGCAGTCGGGTCGGGTCCGGTCCGGTCTAGCTGAACCGGGTTCAGCCGGTTCAGACCGGTTTGAACCCGGTTCAGTCCGGTCTAATTTGGTTTTTATTTTTAATTAATTAAATTAATTACTAAAAATAGTTTTCGGGCATTTAAAAATATTTTCATGGTATTATAAATTTCCAGAAAATTATCCTAAGTCCAATATTTTATTTTACACCCAAAAATACTATTTTTATAATATTTTAATATATTTTAAAATAATTTAATTTTATTAAATGCCAAAAATACCTTGTTTTTAATTAGTAAAAATTCCCGAAAAATTCCAGAAAATTATGAAAAATCTAGTATTAAAATTTTTAAAAAATCAGGGAGTTTACAGCTAAAAAGTTATAGCGTACTTCGTGTCACAATGCATAACCTGTCAGAGGGTGAAAGCAGAACATCAGAGACCGGACAGAGAGATGCATAATCTTGCTATTCCGGAATGGAAATGGGAGCACGTAAGCATGGACTTCATTGTTGGCTTGCCAAAGACGCAACGGGAGAATGATGCAGTCTGGGTCATCGTCGACCGATTAACCAAGTTAGCGCACTTCATTGCCATTAAAGTTACTTGGAGCATCGATCGCCTCATCCAGACCTAACTTTATGAGATAGTTCGGCTGCACGGAGTGCCGGTTTCTATAGTATCGGATCGGGACGGACGATTCCTATCACGTTTTTGGAAAAGCCTTCAGTCAGCGATGGGGACCAAGTTGAAGTTCAGCTCAGCCTACCATCCTCAAACCGATGGCCAAACAGAGCAGATGAATCAGGTACTCGAAGACATGCTGTGTCTCTGTGCAATCGATTCAAAGTCAAGTTGGGACGTCCACCTACCGTTGGCCGAATTTGCATACAACAACAATTATCAGTCCAACATCCAAATGGCTCCGTACGAGGCTTTGTATAGGCGGAAGTGTAGGTCAATGATCTGCTAGGATGAAGTTGGAGAGCGTCAAATCTTGGGCCGGAACTAGTTGAACAAATAGTCCAAAATGTTCGATTGATCCGAGAGCGACTAAAAGTAGCACAAAGCCGGCAGAAGAGTTATGCCGACATTCATCGTCGATCCCTTGAGTTCTTTGAAGGTGACCATGTGTTTTTGAAGGTCTCGCCCATGCGAGGAGTTATGAGATTTGGAGTAAAGGTGAAGTTAAGTCCGAGATTCGTTGGCCCGTTCGAAGTCTTTAAGCGAGTCGCTCCAGTTGCCTATCAAATTGCATTGCCACCAGCCTTGTCAGACGTGCATGATATTTTCCATGTATCACAGCTTAGAAAGTACGTGGACAACCCGAACCACGTGGTATATTTTGGTCAGCTGGATCTGCAGGCAGACTTATCGTACGTTGAAGAGACTGTCCAGATCTTGGATCGGAAAGAGAAACGGTTACGGAATCGTGCAGTCTCGCTTCAAAAAACCCGCCCCTATAAAATCCCCCGTACCCCGACTCCGCCTCCACCATCAACCACCTCCACCATCGCCCTCCAGCCACCCGAGCCTCCAGTGAAGACCCTTTGTCCTCCGCCAGAGCCCCGGCGATGCCTCCGCCGCCTTCTCCGCCAACCCGAGCCGCAGCCACACCGAGCACAGTCGTGCCCCGCCGCCGTGCGTCATCGTGTCGTCATGTCTGAAACAGTGTACCTCAGTGAGGTACATGCCTTGTCGCTCTCATAACTTCCTGTACGTAGATCCATATTTCGTTCTGTCTGCTGTGATGCATAGACTGCGTGACCCTCTCGAAATCCATACAAATAGTCCCGGGTATCGCGTCCTGTGGCGATCGCAAACTGCGACACAAAATCAGGGAAATAAACCCCCAATTATGAAAATTCAGAATTTGTCCCGAACTCCCCAGTTCGCGACCGTTTTGCGACCAACCTGTGAAATATTTTCAAAATCCATCTAAACAATTAATTAGACCATATGACCTAGTTTTTAATCCTATTTTTAGTGTAATTTATTATGCTATAGATTTTGATATTTTCGAAGGTGAAAATGACCAAAATATTGGTTATTTAGAAACCCAAATTTCTCAGAACTGGGTGCGTCCCGCTAAAGGGGACGACTTGGTCATGTGGAAACTTCACCGAAAGGTGCACACCGTTAATACGGACATGTGGAATTTCACAAAAGTTGATTTGGATGTGCGTGCACATTGGAATCAATGCGTATCCGTCGACAACACCCCATACACGCCATGTTCTGAAACTCATTGTAACTTCGTGTATGCTCGTCGTATCGAAACAAAACTTACACCATCGGACTCGTAGCAATACGCTGGTCCTGTGACCCAAGTTTGGTTCAATTCTGAGAACGTTGACAAAATTCCGTATCGTGGGCCCTACGACTCAACTTGACGGACGATTTTATGATCGGCTCATCGGAATCCAGTTCTGGATATTTCGTTGGGTTCGTATCATTGTTCTGGACTTGTAGACACTAAGTTTGATAAATTTGGAGAACATTGTCTCTGGCATATTTTTTGGTACGAAGCGGGCCACATGTGGACCCCGCTTTGACCAGAAACTGTCACTTTTGCCCCTGTGTCCAAATTGGACTTATGGACAGGCAAGTTTAGCTATTTAATATCTTTTGAATCTGATGGTAGTGTTTGTTACAGCTTTTGGAGGAGTACCTGCAGATTTCGCTGATACCGGAGCAGTTGTTGCTATCCAAACCCCAGGCAAGTGTACCTTGCCAGTCTTGCAGTTCTTGTTACATAACATTCCTTGAATTATTTATATGTTGTATCTGTTGAACCTAGGACCGTGTGACATTACTTAATGTCCGAATAATATTCGGGTGTCAACACCGTACGCGGAGTTGTGTAACGTCACCTAGAGATGGATATTGAAACCCTATACATTCTCGTGCTTGCCTTATCAAGTACGTCATACCCAGGACACCTGACACTATTCATGAGACAGAATCTTTTTGAGATATTCATGGTGATTCTGTATAGGTTATAGGATTGATGACATAGATTTTATATTCATAGCTATATTATGACTTGCTGCATTAGATATGATCTTGCGTGACATGGACGTGAGACATTGTGGACATGAGACGTGTGATTATATTGGGTGGGAAGAGACACACAGGCTACAGGCTAATTTTATATATGTATTTATTATTGTGAGACCGTAGACTCTACATCAGAGCTAGGCATATTACGTAATATTACTGCTACCGGCTCCCCGACACAGAGCTTGTAGCGGTCTCAGCCTGAGTACTAGTGATGCTCTCACTTGTATTTCATATTGATGGTTACATAGTTTACCCTATTGTTTCATTTATTATTGCACTGCATTTATTTTGGCTTGAGTTACTTTGTACCTTGCTATGTCCCCTGAGGACCTGGATTCCGGATTATGTCCCCAGGTTTAGCAAAGGAGTTCTATCCCGAAGTATACGGGACAGGAGCAGAAGCAGGAGCATGAGTAGACACTGGAGCTGAACCGATCTCCGAGGACGAGGTGATGCCCGAGGATTTCTCCTGAGTATCTGTTATCTATACTCAGTATTTGCTTTTATTAGACTCTTTTGTTTCTGGTCTGTTGAACCAGTGTATCAGACTTATTATCAGGTTGTTCTCCGATTTACTTTATTGAGACTTGATGACAGTTATATTTGAATTTGTTGATATTGATCATATTTATCTTCCATGGATGAGATTAGATTGTGACATGTTTAGTAGACTTTATTATTGTGTTACAGCTTAAGTACACCTTGATGGGTCCATTAAATTGGGTTTGCCCATTAGAGTGTGCTGCTGGCCATTGCCACGTGGCTAGTCTCTCGATGTTTTGGGACTGGGGCGTGACAAGCACACTTAAAATATGGACGATACATGCTAGTCGTTAGGTGAATCACCCCATGCATGCTAATAAAGAATACAACGCACCTAGCTAAGGGAATAATCCCAACTTGTATTGCTTGTGTTAGAACATGGAAAAAAAACTTTGCTTATAAATGGACCCTCGCATGCTACCTTTGCCTTGTGCAACTAGACCCCGCTATGCCTCGAGTAGATCATTATATACTCTCTGTAGTGCACGGTTCACTTGTTTTCACTACACGTCTCTAGAGTATGTCGCTTGGTATGTCCCTTTACGGTTTTACTCCACGCTTTACCCATAGACCGTGCCAACATAAATGTTTATGTTTCATATGAATGCATGCTTGCATGCTTATATGTTAACTTGTACTAGTCGCCTTGTTTCAATGCTTGTCACATAATCTATGCCATAATCAAGTAAAAACTATCTGTATCGTTCATGCATCTATTTAGCTAAAAGACTATCAAATAGTCCTTTCGTGCAATATGAATCTGCAAATATCCGGGACCGTTAGGTTGCCAAGGTAGTCCCCGAACAAGGAGAATGCATCAAGTCAAGTTGAACTCTGAACGAGAATTATGTCAAGTTTACATCTGAACAAGAATCATGTCAAGCAAATCAAGAATCACAGCTCATGGAGCAATGCACGTTCAGAACAAGAATCATGGATTTTCATGTCAAGTTGTAAATTGGAATACCCAAGACTTGCATGTCGCAGACAACTTGGAAACAAGAAAGATTACAGCATCTCGTTCTACGGACGGTCTCCGGAGCACTGGGGCCAATCTGATCCGGATGGAACTCATATCACGTTTAGCAGGATGGCGTATGCGCTTCACGCTGCACCATTGTCGCTAGAAGGGTCCATTGTATTGGCGGGATGGCTTATAGCGTACCTTGTTCTTTCGTTGCTTTCCATCCTCGTCAATGGCATATCCTTTATGGCTATGCCAGCGACTCGTGTTCATTTAGATAAGTCATCCTCGCTTGCATCGCATCCAGTAAACTGAATACCTGAACAGATAAGAATATGATACACTTGAGCAATACATTGAACACTTGAATATCTTCTGCAACACTTCTGGATAACCTGTATACTCGTGCACCCGAAACATAATCTCGCTCACAACACTTGTGTTTGCTTATGCTACTGCCCCTGAATTTTATTATAAATGCTTGTTCTTGATTTAACTTGGTTTGCCTTGGACAGGAAAGGACGGATGGAAAGTTGGTAAGTCTCACTGTATTCCTTTATATTGTACGGCATACTGTCACACGGGTTAGGCTATTCATCATTGCCATAAAACTGATCCTAAGGCAAGACTAGAAAGATAACTTAATAGATGGTGCACGGAACCTATATAACGTGTTTGGATTTGTCGAGCGGGCTTCTCCCACCAATGCATTCATGTACTGATAACCCATCAGATTGCTTGTAGGGTGCAGAAGAACCTCGTTCAGTGCGGATGTCTCTTTCATGCGTGCAAAGGCATGAAGTTTACTCTGGAACCTTGGAGCATTGAATCCGGAACAGAAGCACATATATAAGACATAATGTTGGAATATCGCCTATACATAATACCATAAATGTAGCCACTTTGCACACTTTTACTGTTTCAGAGAGAGAGGCTTGAGCGACTTGTAATCTCGGCCTAGCGCCGCCTGTAACACTTGTTCAATATCAATAAAGAGCTTATTTTATTTTTATACTTGTGTTATTCAATGCTTCCGCTATTGATGACTCTGTGAACTAGTTACCAATCGCCTGTGCGTTTGTAATTCCACTGCACTCGGACTATCTGTGTGACTCTGTGGCATAGACCTCTCATCGCCTGTTCGGATCATGGCCTTGCATGGACGCAGCTTACGCTCGTGCGTCATCACGCTCAGATGGGTCAAGCGATCGTCCCGCGGGAGCACTGGCACAGTGATTCGAGCCTAGCGGGGACGGCCGATTGCCTGCAGGAGATCGGGACGTGACAATTTTTACTATTCCAGATGGGACAGGTGGTTTTACCGTATATTGTGATACGTCAGAAAAAGAACTAGGGTGTGTTCTTATGCAACATGGTAAGGTTATAGCTTATGCATCTCGGCAGCTTTGAGACCATGAGAAGAGTTATCCAACGCACGACTTGGAGTTAACATCAGTAGTATTTGCGCTCAAACTTTGGAGACATTATCTATATGGAGATCAAGTAGAGATTTTTACCGATCACAAGAGTTTGAGGTATGTCTTTATCCAGAAGGATCTCAATATGAGACAGAGGAGATGGCTAGAGTTGATGACAAACTATGATCTTGACCTTCAGTATCATCCTGGGAAGGGCAATGTCATAGCCGATGCTTTGAGACGGGGGGCAGGAGTTTATTTTCTTTCGACGTAGCAAGAGATTCTAGAAGATCTTCAAAATATGGGCATATAAGTAGTATTACCAGGTGACACAGTATTGATGGTTGGTCTACAAGTTTAATCTAGTATAGTGGAGAGAATCAAGGTGGCACAAGCAACATATGTCAAGCTTCAGCGACTCAGAGCATAGTGTGAGGCAGTACGTAGACCAAAATTGAGCCTTCACAGTGACGAAACTCTCTGATTTGGTAATCGTCTTTGTGTACCAAGTGGAGATATTCGTCAAGAGATCATGTCAGAAGCCCACAGTTCTCAGTATTCCGTTCAGCCAGGAGGAACAAAGATGTACAGAGATATTCGTCAGCATTTCTGGTGGAATGGTATGAAGAGGGAGGTAGTCTGATTTGTCTCTCGATATTTGGTTTGTCAGCAAGTCAAGGCTGAGCATCAGAGACCCGCAGGACTTCTTCAACCTTTACTAATTCTAAAATAGAAATGGGACCATATCACCATGGATTTTGTGGCCGGTCTTCCTAAATCCCTAGTTGGCAGAGATGCAATTTGGGTAGTAGTGGATCGACTCACAAAGGTTATTCACTTTTTTCCCTTCAGAGTAGGACAGTCCATAGAGCAGTTGGCTCAGATGTATATGAATCAGATTATCAAACTTCATGGAGTGCTAGTCAGCATCGTATCAGATAGAGATTCCAGATTCATATTTCACTTTTGGTAGAGTCTACAACAGAGTATAGGTATCTGGTTGAAGTTCAGTACAACTTATCATCCCAGACAGATAATCAGTCAGAACGTACCATCCAGACTCTAGAAGATATGCTTCGTTCATGTACCCTTGACTTTGGTGGTTTATGGAATGATTATTTGTACTTGATCAATTCTCCTACAATAACAGTTTCCAGACAAGTATCCAGATGGCACCTTTCGAGGCATTATATGACAGAAAGTGCAGATCCCCTGTAGCTTGGGATAACATTGGTGAGAGGTAATTGCTTGGTCCCGAGATGATAGCCCAGACAGTTGAAGTAGTCAAGCAAGTCTAAAATCATATCAAGGTGGCTCAAGATCGCCAACGTCATTGGACCAATTCGCATCGGCGACCTCTTGAGTTCTCTGTCGGCGACCATGTATTCCTTCAGATTTTGTCTACCTGAGGAGTCATCAGATTTGGTGTGTAGAAAAAGCTTAGTCCATGATATATTGGTCCATTCAATATCCTCGAACGAGTGAGAGATATTTCTTATCACCTTGCTCTTCCGTCGTTGCTTTGCGAGATGCACAACATTTTTCATGTATCTCAGTTACGACGGTATATACTGAATTCAAGCCATGTCCTGGATCATTCAGAATTGGTCGTTGGTACCGACCTTTCATATGAGGAGAGGCCTATATCCATTTTGGACTGGAGGGAGAAGATTCTTAAGAACCGGACTATTCGGTTAGTCCAAGTTGCTTGGGGGCATCACTCACCGGACGAGTTAACTTGGGAGCGAGAGGATGTTATCCGTGCTCGAGACCCGTATTTGTTTAACTCGTGAGGTATAATTGTTCTTATAACTCGTACCATGATCTTGCCTTGTGCATGCTTATCTTGTTATAGGATTGTGCTTCATTCTTGTATACCCTTGCTTGCCTTGATTGCTTGTCCCCAGAGTTCTTGCTAGACCCCGTGCCTTATTAAAAATTTGGGGACAAAATTTTCTAAGGAAGAGAGAGTTGTGAGACTCGTATCACTGTTCTAGTATACAATATCCGATATACGCGTATTATCCATGTATATCTTGCTTATTGTTTAATTGCTTATATCTTGCTTTATGCCATTCGTGCATTGTCCAGGTTATTTTTGCAAGTTTCTCCTTAGTTGCTTGCTTTGGGCCGTTGGTCCCTTAATTTTCTTAAAAAGTGGCTGTGATGAACCCGGGAGAGAGCATGGATTATGATCCAATGGCCTACAATCAACCATTTGCCTATATAAGCAAACATTTCTCTTTTCTTTACTTTTTTTTTCCTTTTATTTCTCTTTCCTTCTTTGTTCCTTCCCCGGTAGAGAGCAGCTGCCGAGCTTGGCCTTGACCGTGGGTAACCTTTATAGTATTAGGCTAGAACTTGACCGTAGGAAAGTATATCTTGCTAACCGAAAGAGCAATCATGGATCTTATTTTGATTCTTAGTATAACTTGTTTAATTACTTGATATGTTTTATTTGCTTAATACTTAGAACTTGTCTTCATGATAATTTTTGTTTTCCTTGTATTGTTGCTCATGGAGCCCGAGAATAACAAGTCGGAAACTCAAAGTTGGCCTAAGAATGTATACAAAAAGTACGCAGGGAACCCTTGTCACATAAGCAAAGTTCTAGTGAGCACACTTGTGTGTGTTTCACAAATTTCTTAAAAAGTGCGCCAAGATATGTTGAGTACTCTGCGCGCACTTCTCTACTTCTACGTACATTTTGTACTAAGACAATTCCTTCAAAAGTACACCAATCCTACTTGACGCACTTTTGAATGGGTCTGCAAGTCATCGAGAATATGCGACATTGCTTAAAAGTCAAGTTGACGCACTTTGCAGATAGTGCAGAGTTGGCGCACTTTGGTAAAATCTCCTTATCGGCGCACTTTGTCGCTTCTGGAAAATGGTACACTTTGCTATGTGGTGCACTATGTGACATTTTTAAATGGCACACTTTTTATCCCTTTGTATTACTTAATGACTAAGCAAAGACTTCTGACCATTCTCGAGAATTGTGTCATCGACTGTAGTATTGTCTCGACTGTGTTGCCATGCTTCGAGAAGTGTGTTTTATCTTTTAGTAGACCTTCCTGCGCTCATTTATGCGCCAAGACCTGTTTGTACACTAAATCTATTTTGGCCATTTATGCGCCAAGACCCGTTTGTGCGCAAAATCTATTTTTTGCCATTTATGCGCCAAGACCTATTTGTGCGCCAAATCTATTTTTGGCCATTTATGCGCCAAGACCCGTTTGTGCGCCAAGAGTGCTTTAACCCATTGTGTGCATATGTTACTTCTTGTGTGAGTTTATGCGCCAACCCTGAATTGTTAATTTATGCGCACGTACGCCATTATTCTCGTTAGCATGATTAACTCTTAATGATTCCCTAGCTCCCTTTATCCTGTTATTTTAGTTAATCATGGTTATTTCCTTAACATGACATTCTTGATATTGATCTTGATTTTTTGATATGATCTAGTGATTGTACATTATAAACGAACTCCTAAATCTTGACGTAAAACTGATCATGTATTGATAATCCTGATCCTGTATTGATAGTTACTCCTGATCCTGATACTCCTGATAGTGGCTCGATGTAGCGCACTCTTGACTTGAGAATTTTTATAACTGTCTCGATCAAGGCTATTAGTAGCGCATGTATTGCATGACATGTATCTCCGTGGTTGATTTTGATTATACTCGTCAAGTTACTGTCCTATCTTGCATCATGTCTAAGACAGATTCCTAAGCACATCGGTCAAAAATCTTTGATAATTTTTCAGGCTAATAACTAGATGACATTCTAAAAAGCATCTAAAGAGATTTCATGGCTACATGCAATCCCGGTATCTCAGTGATACCTGATGGATTTGGAGCTCTCCGTCGTGAGGGGCACACTTCCAGCACACCGTCGAGTATTGCACTACCAGAAAAGATAAAAAATACTTATACATGATAAATCTATACTATGTACCTGTTCGTCGGGATAACTCAGATGGTCTGCAGGACATGTGGCTGTAAGAAATCTCAAACTGCATGTGTTAGTAACTAAGATTGTGACAACCCTAGTTAGTTAATGATAACAAGTTGTAGGGCATGATTGGCCATGATTGTTTGATTTCCAGTCTAGTCCCGTCATAATTTATTCTTTTTTAAACTGATCCTGAGAACAGTAATTGAAGTATGACTCCAGATATCCATGTTTAATACTCCAGAGCATGTTTAATTGTTATTTATACCTGCTGTCCTTATTTAAATATTTCTTGTACTATTTCTTACTGATTTGTTTGCATGCTGGTTTTAGTTTCTAAGTTTGGCTCTCTTGTGGTACTTGCTGTTTTTGGGGTCTGACCCCACTGGTTTTGTATGGCCAAATTTTGGAGCAGGACCGCAGGATCTCTCAGACTTTCCGTCTCAAGATGGTGAATACGAGGAGTACCCGAGGACATGAGTGGGTTTCTTCTTCATCACCCACCTGATCTTGTACGTATTCTTTTAAGGCATTTAGCCACCGAGCACGTGTTTAGCTCGTGTTTAGTACTTGACATTCTAGCATGCGGGCCTACATGTAAAGCATATTCTAGACTATAGCTAGAGTTGATCATGTAATATGGTATTCTTGCTAGTTCTTCATTTTGTAACTAGCTTTATGATCATCTATGTATGTATAGTTTGTGATGCCTTACTATTATATGTTTGGTGATCATACATCTGTAACTTGTTGCTTGCTTGAGATTGAGACACCTAGGATACTTGACCCAGGATTGCATGATGGATTGTAGAGTAAACTCTCACATGTCTAGACAACTGTGGCCGTATGTCGGGATATAGAGTACTTTGGTGTACGTAGCTGGCTTTGTCTTTCCTCGCTCTCCAATATTCTGGTTATGGGACGTGACACATTTATAACCCAATATAATCATAATCTTAAACTTCTGTGTCATTCCAATCAGGGCATACAAGTCAATTTTGACCATTTGTTCAAGGAGAGTGTATCTTAAAACTCATACTTGAATCCTACAATGTTAATCATGAACCTTGCGATCCTAGGATCTTATGATGATTAAATATTATATTTTTTTCTCAAGAAAACAATATTAAAAATATTTCATTTCCAACTACTAATTTACTTTGACTTCATATATTTCATATTTTCTTACTCGAAGAATGTTATACCAAAAAAAAATTTATTCCATCTAAAAGCAAATTAAATATTGCAATCTAAGAAAAAAAAAGAAAAAAATTAATTAGAACATGAATTAATTAGGGAATGAATCAATTAGAAATCATTTAAAAATTAAAATTAGTACACAAATTAAATATATTTAGAGGTGTTACCTGATGAATGAGGGGGAGAGAGACGCTAAGGGGGGGAGAGAAAAAGAGAGATGGATGCACGACCAAAAGAGACTCACATAGATGAGCGGCATGAAAAGAGTCCCTCTTTTGGTCGTGTGTGTGTGTGTGTGTGTGTGTGTGTGTGTGTATATATATATATATATATATATATATGGTCCTTCTACAATACAAATTGTGTATCGATATATCCCATACATTTGCATTGTAAAATTATGAAAGTACAAAAAAATCCTTCTAATCTGGATCGACAATCAATAGTTCAGATTTTGCTTGTATGGATACGTAGTTTGTATTTAAGAATTTTCATATATATATATATATATATATATATATATATATATATATATATATATATATATATATATATATTCTTTTTGAAAAGGTAATTGTGTTACAGACTCCTGGTTCGTAGGCCTACAAATTCGACCTGAAGGCCCCACACATCCTGGCCCGCACATGTGCCGCACCTGCACCGCACCACTACTAACATTAATTTCTCCACAGAAAATTAAATGTGCTTCCCCCGTTGCTCGAACCCGCAACCACTTGGGGAAATATGCCTCACTCTAACCACTTGAGCTAGCGGTCATATATATATATATATATATATATATATATATATATATATAGCTAGCGGTCATATATATATATATATATATATATAGAGAGAGAGAGAGAGAGAGAGAGAGAGAGAGAGAGAGAGAGGATACGGAGCCCCGTCGCTCCCAACAGTTGGATCGTGCGGATCCCACGATCCGATGGTACAAAGGAGGGGCGGATATCTTGATCCACTTGCCATATGTTGGTGTCGCGATTACACGAGTTTTATGGTGTAATTAATTTTACAAGGAAATGATTTAGTGTAATCAAGCTTGTAATTGTTTTTACATTGTGTCAAAAAAAAAATGGACAGTGCTACGTAGACCGCACAATTGGCCCACAAAATGGCCCGTACATCCACATGGCGGCTGTCCATTGGATGTGACGGGTCTGACGCTACAGTGGAAGTTTTTCGAAGCCAATATGGGGGGGGGGGGGGGGGGGGGTGCAAAGTATCATTTCCCAAAAAAAAATTTGTCAAACAAAACACTCGAATTAGATTTACAATATAATGTTAATTATATTGTGATGTTCAACGTGGCAAACCAAACTTACCCTTATTCTCTATCCCTTCTACATTTAAGTTTCATTGGAATTGTTCCAATTCTCCGATTCTATTTTTTTATTAAAAGCTTAGCACAATTCCAATTTTGTGGTTCTCTTTCTCAATTTTAGGGATTATGAGGTTTGGCACAGCTCCAACACATGAAGAAAAAAAAAAAAACATTTTTTCTATGTTTGCATCTTCCCATTTTGTTTCCTATATCCAAGGGATGAGATTTCAATTCCTATAAATATTATATCATTTTGACTAGTTTAAAATTTTTACTTGTTACATTTTATTTTAATCTTGACAATTATGTTTGGTTGCCGTACGTATGTTGCCAATTGCATTTGGTTGCATATTCTTTGTTGACTTTGTTCGATTGTATGGAGTATATAATTTCGTTCTCCTTTCTCCTATGATTTTTATTCTTTCTTTTCATTTTAAATAATCCATAAGAAAAGAAATCCAAAAAAGTACTAAAATATGAATAGTGTTTCCACTAAACCATATTTGTTTATTTCTCAAAACAAAACAAAAACAAAAAAAATCAAAATGTGGCCATGGTTTATTAATGGATTTGTTAGGCTTTAAATTTGAGGTCGTTGAGATTTCCTTTTTCCATCACAGTAAGGTCCGTTGCTGCTCATGTGAAGTAGAGGTTTGCAAGTCCCTTTCGATCACTTTTTGCACAAACTTCACTCAGGTCCGCTGTATTTGGATTTGATTTTGATTTAGACATTCTAAAATAAATTAAGACATATTAAAAATATATCATGTTTATATTGCTAACATGTTGTATTTGTGTTTGTATTCACACAAAATAGATTGCCATTCAGCACTAAAGCTAAACTTTCGTTTGAAATGGAGATTTTAGTGTTTGAATGGATAACTTCACTTGGACCATTTTCTCTCCTAATTTTTATTTTTATTTTTTTATTTTATTTGGTTTCTCTCACTCAACTAAGGATTCACTTTTTTAAGTTAAAGATTTATTTTTTTTTTCAATTTTTTTGACTTTTTTAATAAAATTGTCAATTATCTAAAAATAAAAAATAAATAAAAAATTCTTTCCACGGACCAAACATCAAGTCCCTAAACTCTTTTCACGTTTGCTAGAAATTTTTTATAACAATGGCAAAGACGATTCTTGTTCTTTTCACGAGTCCTTGGAATGTTAGAAATGGTCCACTACTCGGAGTCCACTTCGACAAAAAAACCAAAAAGAATAAAATAAAAATAAAATAAATAAATAAATAATAATTATGTGTGGTTCCACCAGAAATGCTATGTCCAGACCAGTAAAATCATGGTCTAGATGATCAGCTCTCTTTGGGGCTCCTGTGCAAGTATTGAGAAGGTGAGAAATGGAATATTGTCCTCACTTTGAATAAGTTCTATTGAATTGTATTGTGCAGTGAAAGCTTCTTATCACTAAAGTCTGACTTTTGTATTTGACCTCATCAAAGTTGCAAAATAATTATAGAGCAAAAACCATTACAATATATTTGCCCTCATCACTAAGGTCTTCTTCGTATAAATTGATTAGAACTTCTAAAGATTATTGATATATATATATATATTTACTATCTACATCAATATTCATATTTTCATAAAAAAACATTACAATATATCTGCACAATCTAATTTTACGTTAGGAGCAAAAACCTCATCCAAACAATGTAAATGTATAATATCATACCAATATTTTCTAATTTTATTTATTTATTTTAGTAACGATGAGATGAGAACCAGGAACACGTTTATATTTTACAAATAAATAATTTTTTTTAATAATCTCTATTAAGCCAAAATGATAAGTTGGATAATAAACTCTAGATAAATACATGTAATGTTGTAAAATAATTATAGAAATTTGAAAATCTAAGCATGAAGTATTCAATTAGTCTCACTTAATAGTTAATCACTACTTGGATTTGCATTATTATAGTTTGTAATAATATCTTTATATTTAATACATTTCAACATCGAATAGGTAGAATTCTGTTTATGTGGCATATTCTTAACAAATTTTCAAAATGTCAAGTCATATTGTGCACATAATTTTGTAAACTCTTTTTGCTTGCTTGGTGAAACGTTCAAATTAATTAGACATGTTCTATTTTTTTTTATATTTACTTGAAAAATTTTAAAGGCATTATTGTACAATTCAACTAAGAATGTGACAAGAAAATGCTTATATGAAAAAAAAAAGGGCACCAAAAATAAGTGAGACACTTTGATAGCTATTATGGTAAGGACACAATTGATGCTAAACATACATAGTTAAGCATAAAATTTTCTACTTCTTAATTGGGAACATTTACTTATTAGCATGAACAAATTAATATATTATTTGTCAAGAACAACTTTTTATATTTGGTGAGAGTCAAGAATATTATGACTATGCAACTAGTATATTAAATTAATATTTTTTCAAAAGATTCTATATATATTAGTAGAGTATAATCACCTAAATTATTTGAAAAGAAAAAAGTTTTCAAATTTTTTTTTTAAATATTAGTAGTAATTTTTTTTTAACTTTGGATATATGGACTATTAAACAAAATTATCATTATATTTTGTTAGGACACATTATTTAGAAACAAAATGATTTCTACAAAATGAATTGTTTGTTTAATACATTAGAACGTCCTCATACTAGAAATGCAATCAGTAGGACCATCTTACAAAATTTATGTGAATTTAATATTTATAGTAAACAATTATTAAGTTATTGATAAAGCTAGTAATACTACTTCATGTATTAATATTTTGAAATCGGAACTTTAGCCTACACTAGAAGGACAACTTTTCAACATTCATATGAAAGATAGTAAAATGTTGGTTTAAACTAGTAGAATTTATATTATATTTTCTAAATAGAAAATTAATCATTTTAAACTAGCAAATTAATTAGTCACATTATATAATATAAAAAAATAATTATTTAAATTTCAACTTGATTTTCTCACGAGTTGGATGTAGAATTGTTGCAATTTGGTAGTGATCGATAAAGTTGAAATCTCCAAATATTGATCTTAGAACTCTTGCAAAAAAAAAAAAATCTGATACTTTAGTCATTAGAAAAGCAACTACTTCATCGAAGATAACACAAGATTGATTGAAAGTATAAAAAAAAAGAACAAAAATTTATTATGATAAATTTGGATGAATCAATCCACACACACACACACACATATATATATATATATATATATATATATATATATATATATATATATATAATTGTTTAGGGTGTCAATTGATCATAAATATTTTTTTAATATGATTGTTATGGTGGTATTTGTCAGTTTCACTAAAATGATCAAAATGCTCCTAAATAACGTATACAAACATCTAAAATATAAGAATACTTTGGTAAAAATAACCCCCAAAACATCATTTTTATCCCGTAATAGGACTGTTGGACGAAATCTTACCAAAAAGCCCTCTAAAAGGTCACAAACCATCATGGGCGCATTTCGGTATAACACCCACACGAGGACCAGTAGGAGTGCAATTCGAACGGATTGGATCAAATTTGAGCTCAATCCGAGTCCAACACGATGAATCATAAGTCTAGTCCAAGCCCGGGCTCAACATATGTAGCCCAAGACTAAGCCAGGAGGATCAGGTTGGACTTAGGTTGGATCGGATCCATCGGGTTTATCGAGCTCAAATATAATATTTAAAATAATTTTAAACAAGAGTAATATTAAACACATAATCAAATAGCAATTAAGCCTCAATCATTACAAAATACAATTGAAATGAGATTTAGGATAAGGAATTGACGAGTTTGGGTGGAAAAATTTAGGGTTTTAATTTTTTATTTAAGAAGTATGAAACACACACACACACACACACATATACGTCGGATTTCGGATTCTTTGGGTAATCCGACACATGAACCCAAGTCCAACCCAAATTTTGATCGGGTTCAAATATTTTAATCCGAACCCGACTCAAAGTCGAGTATCTTTAACCCTAACCCAACCCATTAATGGGTTTACCCGATAGGGCTCGGATTTAACCCGTCCAAGTTGCACCCCTAAGGACCAGGGCCGACCCTGAGCTTATGGGGGCCTGAAACGAATCTTCAAAATGAGACCCTCATACATAATGTAAAAGTTTCAGAGGGGATATATATCCACCAAAAGTAAAATAAAAAAATGTCTCCACCAAGCAAAATAATAACCTCTTATGGAACAAAAGTAAAATAATAACCAAGATTTGAACTTTCAAAATGAAAAAAAAAATATATCACCACCAAAATTTGAATTAGGAATCCCTTATGTACAAGTCAAACATGATAACCACAACAACACAATTTTTTTGTGATAAAAAAGACTTATAATACATACTAATTCTATTTTCGGTATAAAATTATTTATATATTTAAACTGATTATTTTTTGGGATCCTCCTGGCCCATTGGGTCCTGGACGGTCGTCCTGACTGTCCTATGCCAGGGCCGATTCTGCTAAGGACCAGGTCTAGTTGGAGCCTCTGGGTCGTCAAATCTGACTCGACCCGATAGGGAGATAAAGTCGAGCCTATGCCAGACCGAATTGTTAGAAGGAAAACCCAATCGACCCGGCCGGGTGATCGGACTGTTTTCGGGCCGCTTGGCCTACAAAACACTTTGAGAGTGTGACTTCTAAATAAATTTTTTTGGAGAAATATCAGAAATTTTCTGAAAGAGCATCAAAGTTTAGAAAATTCACAGAAAAAGAAAAAAAAAATTAAAAATATTTAAGTTGAGAGAAAAGAAACGTTCTTAGTAAGGACGTTTTTATTTTCTCCAATTTTTAAATAATATAAAATCCAAAAATGCTCTTATCAAGGAAGTTTTCAAATCAAATTTTTTTTTTTCACATTTGCAGATTTTCAGAAAAATGAAGATTTAAAATAAAAATAAAAATTGAAAATGTCCTTGATAAGGGTGTTCTCAATTTTTTTTAAATAAAATTTTATATTTTAAAAAGAAAACAACTTTTTTGATACTAATAAGTATATGTTACAGTATTAATATAAATGTGGTTGTAGTATAGTGGTAAGATATTATTTTGTGGTTGTGAAGACTATATTTCGAATCCAACCTTTGAAAAAATGATATTTTAATTTTGGAAAACGCCAGAGTAAGGATGTTTTCATGTTTTAACTTTTTTTATTCTTACTATACGTAAAATAAAAAAAATTAAGGAAACTTGAAAACTTTCGTTTTCGATTGGTATATGATTTAAAAATTGGGAGAGAATGAAAACGTCTTTATTAAGGACATTTTTGTTCTTTGCATCTAATTTTTACAAACTTATGTCCCTATAATCTATTTTATTAAACTATAATGCTCTGTAGAAAAATTTGTGGAGAAATATATATGGCCATGGAGAGTTTTTGTCATGAATGGAATTATTTACGTGGTCATTTGTATAAGACTCATGTACTTAAAGTTGAATAACTAAAATGATTATTTGTGTTTAAGAAAATGTCTTTCGTGTAATATTTATTTTTTATTTTGATCAAGAACGAAATTAGAAATTCGAACTAGGTGGGTTGGGATGTGAACTGACTCATATAGAGAGAAAAAAGGGGCTAAACTGAAGTCCACCACAATGTTGAAAAAGAAGCGCGTAAACCTTTTCCCAAACCAGAGAGTAGTTGCGAGAGAACCGAGCAATACAAGGCACAAACCAAATACCAAACCACAGAAAAATAATCCACGCAGACAGAGAATTTTGATGTGAAAAATTCTTGCGAGAAAAACCACGGGACGATCGGAGTCCAACTCTGAAGAACCTCCACTAATTGAATAAAGAGAATACACCATCTACAAGCTCCTCTCGATCCAACATGGATCACCACAACACTTAGGAATAGAAAATAGATCACACCACGAAGATAGAAGACAATGAAAAATTACCCAAAATTGATCTCCTCCTCCGAAACGGCCTCCAATCTTTCTTTCTCCTTCCCAAAATTGTAATGGCACTCTTGCCTCATTTTTTCCTCTTTCTTGAGATGATATGTTAGAGTTAGGGTTTAGGAAAACCTAATATATACCCCATAATGCGGCAACAAATCATGGACCGTAGGATACGATCCAACGGTGTATAAAATACCTTTGAATTTTTGTCCAGCCCGTCGACCGAACTCGGACCGAATTCGTCCAAGTCGGTGATTTGCGAGTAAACGAAGACAACAGTTTTCTGGAGCTTCTGGAGCACCCTGGCCGAACTCGGACCGAGTTCGGCCCGAACTCTGTCTCCCCCTGTACAGCAGCTGCTCCTCCTTCCTCCCAAGCTTCTTCGACCTCTTAATGACTCTCGTTGCCTCCCCGAGCTTCTCTGACCACAAACGGCGCTTGTCGCACTCCGGGGTGTTCTCCACATAGGTTGGGAACCCCACCCACTCCAACAAATCGTCCTCTTCACAAATATGTGGAGGAGATCGTCATTCAGACGATCTGCCTGCAGCACTCAAACTTTCTCCTTGGAAGATTTTTTGTGAACATATCTGCTCTATTGTCATCTGTATGAACCTTCTCAAGCGCCGATTCCTTCTTATCAACAGCATCATGTATCCAATGATACCAGGTCTCAATGTGCTTGGACCGGCTATGAAATGTCTGGTTCTTCACAAGGTGAATAGCACTCTGACTATCGCAAAGCAAAGGATATTGCTCTTGCTTTAGCCCTATTTTTTGCAGCAGCTTCTTCATCCACAGTAACTCCTTGCAAGCCTCCGTCGCCGCAATGTACTCTGCCTCTGTCGTCGACAAGGCAACACACTTCTGCAAACGCGACTGCCACGATACTGCTCCACCAGCAAACATCATCACATAGCCCGAATTCGATCGTCTCGTGTCTACATCTCCAGCCATATCAGCGTCGGTATACCCAACCAGCTTCAGCTCGTCACCACCAAATGAAAGTCTCCAATCGTCAGTGCCCTAAAGATATCGTAGAATCTACTTGACCTCACTCCAATGTACCCTTCCAGGATTGGAAGTGTACCTGCTAATTGTGCCGACTGCGTGAGTAATGTCTGGCCTCGTACAAACCATAGCATACATAAGACTTTCCACAGATGAGGCATATGGAACCCGCACCACATCTTCCTTCTCATCCTCGGTAGATGGACACTGCTCCTCAGTGAACTTAAAGTGAACCGCAGGGGGGGTACTCACTTTCTTTGACCCGTCCATCCCGAAACACTGAAGTACCCGATGAATGTACTTCTTTTTGGACAAGTGTAGCAGCTTGGACTCTCTCTCTCAGCTGATCTCCATCCCAAGAATAATCTTCGCTGCACCCAAATCCTTCATAGAGAAGGCCGCGCCCAGTTGGCGCTGTCACGTCCCAGTCCCAAAATACCGTGGGACCGGACACGTGGCAATGGCCAGCAGTACGCACCGATGGACAAACTCAATTTAATGGATCCATCAGGGCATACTTAAGCTGTAAAACAAGTCTACGACAATCATGGCACAACTAATCTCATCCACACAAAATATAAAATATGATCCACAGAAGAATAAGGAATGTAAATCATCAACTAGTCTCACAAAGTACTTCGGGGAATAACCCGATAAATATCTAGTACAATGGTTCAACAGACCAGAAAATAAAAGACTGAAACAAATACTAAAAGATGAGCATGATCATGGATGCTCAAGAGAAGTCTTCGGCTAAGACCTCGTCCTCAGATGGCGGTACAGCTCCTGGATCGGCTCCTCCTGCTGCGGTCCCGTATACCTCGGGATAAACCTCGTCTGCAAAATCTGGGGACAAAATCCGGATCCAGGTCCTCAGGGGACATAGCAAGGTACAAGAAAGCTCATGCCAAAATAAATACAGTGCAGCAAATAATGAAGTAAGAAGGGTAAGTATGTAAACATCTGTATAAATGCAAGAGAGAATATCAACAGTACTCAGGTTGAAACAACTACAAGCTCTGTGATGGGGAGCCGGTAGCAGTGGTGTCAAGAGGTGGTCTAGCTCAGCGGGAGACTGAGTAGCCGGCATAACATAATCAACCTGTAGCCTGTGGGTCTCTCCAGCAATAGATGGAACAATAAGGGAAAACTAAATAACCAGCTAAGTGATATGCAAGATGAGAGCAGCACTAGAACTCAGGCTGAAGCATACTACAAGCTCTGTGTAGGGGAGCCGGTAGTAGCAGAAATAATGAGTAATGGGCCAAGCTCGGGCTTCAGAGTCTTGGGCCTCACAATAGTAGGGGTATATATATATAATCAGCCTGTAGTCTGTGTGTCTCTCCCCACCCAATGTAACCACACAAATCATGAACATAACGTCTCACGTCCATGTCAGCGGGGTCATAACTAATGCACAAGTCATAATGTATCTAGAATATAGAATCTATGCCAAGTCCTATACAGTATCACCTCGAACATCTCGGGAAGATCCTGTCTCATGATCAGTGTCCAGTGTCCTGGGTCAAAGTGTACTTGGTAAGACAAGTACGAGAAGATAAAGTGTCATGTATGTCCATATCTAGATGACATTACCCAACACCGCGTACGATGTTGGCACCCGACTGATAATCGGACGCTAAGTATGTCAAACGGTCCTAGGTTGAGCATGCACAGTAATATAATGAGATAATAAAATAGGTATCAAATTGCAGAGTTGGCAAGGTGTCACGACCCGCACCCGGTTTAGGGGCACGAGTGCGTGGGTACGTCCAGCCTACGCCGCAGCATCGGCGGTAGAACGCTGTCAAGGTCTTGATACTATCTAACTACTGTCACGCAAGCATCCAATCTCCATTAGGAGGCACGGATGACACAAATAAGATGAACACATACTCAATCACAGGATTACAGCACGATAAGATTTCGAATAATAAAACTAAATTAAACACAACACAAGTCCATAAGTAATATTCTAACTCAACAATATCCAAGAATCATCAAAATGCCGGAGACAAATCCGGTACCAAATAGACTGTTAAAAGAACTAACTAAAAATAGTAATTTCCAGCTAGACCTCCTGGAATCTCAACTACTATCAAGTCTGCAGCTACTCACCATAAGTGTTGGACAGCGGTCCTCTAAGGCATAGTCTGGAAAAATATTTTCAGTCAGGAAGGAGCAAAGCACAATCTCAAATAACAGTTCCATTAATTGATAATGTCTATAATACAATAAAACATGTCATGCTAGCTACTGAGAAGACAGTGAAATAAATGCAATGGCAATTTAAGAGAGACAGGCAATAGGCAATTATGAAACAGTCCGTGCATGTATGAAAATGAAAAGAACAAGAACAGTATCATATACGGGTGATGTAGTATATGATTAAAAATAGGGAACTGTAATCTATTCTAGGTGTTTGAAATAGTAGCTTCAAAATGTGATCGGCTTGGGAACATGTACGATAGCTACAGGGCCTGGCTAATCATGGGTGAAGAGCATGATTAACACTTACAATTTCTATACTACAATAAGAGGTTATGATCACATTTCTTACTAACTAATTCCCCGCCCCCAACTAGTACTGTGGATCCAACCATGACACGTCACGATACACGAGCAAGTCAAGTCTATCATGTACGAGGTCTAATATACATGTCGTGTACAATGTCAATACGATAATCAAGGTAACATCTCATGACTGCAGATCCAGGCTATATACTAGTCCGTGTAGCACAGTGTCAAAGATTCAGTTGTAACATTTCAAGATCATTGAACTTATAGAAATTATCAAGAATTGGAAATTATCAGAGAATGTACTTGCCTCGGTCCTTAGCTGGTATTTATGGATGTCCTGTTCCAGAGTATCCCCTGGGTAAACCAACAGTCCTAAAAATATATCACAATAACACTTGTATCAGAAGCTACGCTAACACACAGTCTATAAACACTGGCCTCAGGGCCATGCCAGGCAGGGCACTAGTCAACTAGGGTTACCTAGTAGGGGTACATATATAAATATACATATCTACTCAGAAAATATTAATACCAATTTAAATACGTATATAATATATATATATAATTATACCAAAATATATGTTATGCCACATTTATTTATATATGCCAAAATGTCTTTAGACATATACCAAAATATACATATTAAAATATATTATTTAATTCGTACACATACACAATTACATACCAATATACATATATATATATATATATATATATATATATATATACATATAAAGAGGGAAGAGGAAGAAGAAGAAAACTTACTGTGTAGTTTGCTGGCCGGACTTGGGATCGAACGGTGGCCGGACTGAGAAGTCGGGGAGAGGGAGGATGGTGGAGGAGGTTTGAGTAATGGTGGTGATGGTGGTGTTAGATGGTGGTGGTGGTGTTAGATGGTAATGGTGGTGATGATAGATGATGGTGGTGGTGGGAAGTTGGGTGGCCGCCGGAGTAGTCGGCTACGGCGGAGGGAGAGGCCAGTCGGGGTCGGGGTGAACGGGGACTGCAGGGTGGTGATAGGAGGAGCAGCCGTGCGGGTTGGCGAAGTGCAGGCCGGAGGGAATGGTGTTTGATGGAGGGAGGGACAGCCGCCGGAGGAGATCGACAGTAGGGAGGACTGGGCTGCCGGAATCACAACAGAGGGAGGAGCTCGGGATGCACAGATGGGAAGAGGAGCAGCAGGCTCCTCCGACGCCGGAGTGCGGAGGGCTCGGGCCGGAGTCGAAGCCGTAGGGAGGATGGAGGAGGGTCGGGGCTGCAGCACGGGGGTCGGCTCGGCCGCTCGCCGGAGTACTGAGGGGCCGGGAAGCACAGTAGCGGCCGCCGGAGAGTTGCCGTGAGGGGAAGCAGCCACCGGGTGAACAGGAACTGTGGGGGGTGAACAGTGTTCCCCCCTCCCTAATTCAAATTTAAAATCAATGAAAAAAAGAAAACCATAAGGAAGAAGAAGGAAGGAAGAAGGAGAAGAAGAAAGGAAAAGAGAAAAAGAAAAAGAAGGAGGCTACGGTTTGGTGTTGAGGATGGAGGAGAGAGAGAGGTGGGGGAAAACCTAGGTTGTCTAGGGATTAGGGTTTAGGATGGGACATGACATTAAATAGGGAGAGAGAGGGTGTGATGGAGGGTTGTGATTGCATCCCATGAATGGGTGGCCAGGATTTCATGAAGGAAATAATTCATGTAGGGATGAGGGTTTTTAATTAAAAATTAATAGGCTCTCTCATTGGTTTAAAATAATTGGGTGAGGCCACAAAATGCCAATTTGCAATTTAGCCCCCTTAAATTTGGGAAATTGCACAAACACATAAAATGACGAAAAATTGGGCGGGCGATTCGGGGTCCGATGTTTTGTAGGGTCAGGGGGCACTGTAAGATGGGTATGGGCTGAATTTGCAGGGCACTGGAATTAAATTGGGATTTTAGAATTGGTTTAAATAATATCCTCAATTTAAATAGAAATAAATGTAAGTTGTGTTCAACAATTAATTAGGAGTACATGGGGCCAAAATCAGGTCAGGTCATCAATACCAATATTGAAGAAGACTCAGAACAGAATATTACCCTAATTTGGGCCGCACGAAAAATAGGTCAAGATGGCCTCCAATTTTCGATTGAAACGCACAACGATACAAAATAGGAATTTTAAAATAAACGTCCGCGACGATTTTTGCGCGGCCAGAAATAATGCACAGAGAGCACAATTATGAGTTGCAAAAATAGCAGAATTGAAGGCAGGCATGTCTAGAGCAAGATTGTGAAATTTGTTGGAAGACAAAAGTCTGGATAGTGCTCCATATATCGAAGCAAAGGCAAAGCGCAAAATATTAAATAAAATACAGTAATTAATTACACCTCCAATAAATAAATTCTAAAATAAAACAATTAACCTCAAAATTCCATAATTCCGACAGGTGCTCATCTACTGGCTTCTAGGTCTAGTCTGCTAGAAAAATAAAATAATAAACACTGCATATAAAATTATATATTTAATTACACATCACATAATTATTAAATTAAATACACTATCATGCAATTAATTAATTATAACTACAATAATATTAAATATTATAAAAAGTCAAAAATGCCCCTGGTTTCGGAATGTGGTAGTGACACAAGGTACACTTGCCTGATGTTTGAATATCAACTGTCGTCCTGGTATCGGTGGATCCGGTAGGGACTACTCCAAAAGCTGTAATAAACATCACCAAAAGTCTCAGAAGATGTCAAATAGCTAGAAATGCCTGTCCTTACGTCCAATTTGGACACAGGGCAAAAAGGTCATTTCTGGGCCAAAGCGAGTTCCATATGTGGGCCCGCTTTGCACCGAAAAGCGTGCCAGGGTCAAAGGTCTCCAAATTCCGCAAACTCAGTGTCTACAAGTCAGGAACGATGATACGAACCCAACGGAACTTCCAGAATTGGATTCCGATGAGCCGATCACAAAATCACCTGTCAAGTAGAGCCTGTGGGGCCCACGATACGCGATTTTGTCAACGTTCTCAGAATTGGACCAAACTTGGGTCACAGGACCAGCGTATTGCTACGAGTCCGATGGCGCAAGTTTCGTCTCGATTCGACGTGTGTACACGAAGTTACAGCATGTTCCAGAAAGGTCGGATACTGGGTGTCGTCGGCGGATACGCGTTGATTCCGGGGTGCCCGCACCTCCGAATCGACTTCTGCAAAATCCTACACGACCGTATCAACTACGCGCACGTTTCGGTAAAGACCGCGTGCGACCAAGTCGTCCCGATTGGCGGGGCGTACTCAGTTCCGGTTGAAACAGGGCGTTGTTTTTCCTGTTTTTGGATCGCGGTGTGCGATCACCACAGGTCGCGATGCACCGAGCAAGTTACACGGGCACCGAGGGGGTTACACAGTCTACGCGTAGCAACTTACGGAAACTAAAACAGAATTACGAGGTGGGAGAAATCGGTACCTGAACAAGGCTCCGTGAACGCTGAATTCTGCGTGTCCGAAAGTCAATTTGGCGTGAGCCGAGTCCTGGTCGTGCCTGCTGTGAGTCCGAGCGAGGGCTCTGGTCGAGACAGTCGAGGCTTCGTCGGAGGGGTCGGCTTGAATTCGGGTTAGGGCAGCGGTTCGCACGGCCCTGTCGGAGCGGGTCGTACGCTGGTGGAGGTTCGGCGTCGCTCGGCACCGCGGGTCTCGAACGGTGGGTGCGGTTGGGCTCGGAATGAGCACAGCCGGTCGAGGGCGGAGGGTCTGGCGGGGATGGGGAAGTCTGGTCGCTGCCGAGGCGAGGAGTCAAGCGCGGAGGCGCTCGAGTTGGTGGGGGAAAGTCGGCCGAACCGTGGGGAGTCGGCGGCTGCGTCTCGAGCGGCGGATAAATCGGTAGGGAGCGGCGGATGATGGGGTTCGATCCGACGACGGCTGCTCTAGGGTTTGGCACGCATGCCGAGGCAGGGGGTTTTATTCTGCTACAGGGAATCCGACTGGTAGGGTTTCCCAATGGGTTTCGGGTCGGGTTGGTTTGGTTCGGTTCACATCTCCAATAGTTTTTAAGGCTTAAAACTCGTCTCCGGAGTCCAAATAATTCACCGAAAAATACCACATGACCGGTGTTCCATTTTACACCGCAAAATATTAATTCCATAATATTTTAACACCATCTAGCAGCACTTAAAAATTCTTTAACCCACAATTACCCTTGTTATAAATTCCAGAAAATACCAAAAATATGGGAAAATTATATTAAAATTTATTCTGAAATTTAGGGTGTTTACAGGCGCTTCAACTCTGCTATCCTGGTGGCATTCCGACCCACCAATAGCATGTCATCAACATAAAGCAACAAAATGATGAAATCATCATCGACGAAGTACCTCACAAAAGCACAATGATCTGACGTCGTTCGTGCATAGCCATGCTCCCCCATAAACAACTCGAACTTCCTGTACCACTGCCTCGTAGCCTGTTTCAAACCATACAAGCTCTTCCTCAACCGACAGACCAAATGTGACTCGTCCTTCTCACAGAATTCCTCTGGCTGCTCCATGTACAACAACTCCTCAAGATCACCGTGGAGGAATGTCATCTTCATGTCCATTTGCTTGACCTCCATGTCACGCCCCAGTTCTAAAATACCGAGGGACTAGCCACGTGGCAATGGCCAGCATGACAACTCCAATGGGCAAACCCAATTTAATAGACCCGTTAGAGTGCACTTAAGCTGTAATAACAATCAATGTAGTCTATGTCACGCCCCGAGGCGTCCCCCGAGTCGTGACCACCGTGCGGGCCTGGGGTTGCGCCCGCACAAGGCTAAAGTATTTTGCATAGTAAGCACATATTCAGAGTACGCAGATAAATTGAAACACAGATTTGAAATGGAAAAGTTCTCTTTATTGATAATGAACATCTATACAAACTCTTGAACGAGTTAGCTAATATGCCGAACGGCTTACAAAGAGATGACTCAAAATGAGATAGCAGTCCTGTACATTACATCCCTTTATAAACTCAAAATGATAAGGACCTCCTGGCTGGAGGATAGCTTTGCCACGGAGCTGCATTTGTGTATGAAGAGTTGCAGGCTCCTGACTCCAAAATGCTTCGAGGGGCGCGGTGAAGATGCGCCAACAGCTGGACTGGATCGGAAAGACGACTTCGGCTCCTCGCTCGGTTTGCCTTGGTGCGGAGAACCTGTTTCAACGAGGGTCAGCATATCGAAACATGCTGGTGAAGGCGAGCTAGCCTGACTATACCAATCAACACGTTGTTTTAATGAAGCATGCATATTTGTGGGTTTCTATCTTGCCTTAGTTCATTTACAAGTAAGCAGCATATAAAATTTACTGAAATGAACGTGCCACCGTTCGGTGGATTTTACCTGCCCGTCTGAATGACCTGCACAATACTTACCTTGCCTTCCCTGCCACGAAGACACAAGTTAGTATGCAACAGGTTTAAATATACACGATGATCACTGGCGTGGTGCCATAACGGACATAGTCAAGGACAGGGATAGCATGCAACGAGAACACGACAAGCATACGACAAGCACACGATACGTTGTAAGCTATCCCCTCCAGCACACGATGACTACACACGAGTTCCGCCCGGACCGGAACGGTGCCAGTGCCCCAGCGACCGTCCGCAAAACTTACCCTTGTGCACAAGTTGTCCATGATCGAACAATACATTAACTTAAACAATCAGTTTATGCCTTCGAGGCAACACGAACAAGTTTACGCCTTCGAGGCAACACGAGTGAGTTTACGCCTTCGAGGCAACACGAGCATGAAACATGTATTTGCACAAGACAAGCAACAGTTTATGATTTTTCCAAGCGAACAAGCATGAATTTAAGTATTCGTTCGTGACAAGCATATAACCAAGTCTATTCTCTTTTATCTTGGTTTCTTTTATTATTACTTGGTATCGTTTGATCGGGGCAAAGGAGTGAAGCTTGGAAGCAGGGCTAGCTAATCGGGTTGGTAGCCACTCACTTGGTTGGAAGGAAAAGAGAAGGAAAGAGGCACTTCACGACTCCGCTCGCAAGCCGCCTACTGCTCGTTCACCTGCACACGAACAGCTCGATTAATACTTCTTCCTCTCTTTCCAATCTCGGAATAGAAGTGCAAGTCAATGAACGAAAACAATGAAAACCATCGAAACCGTTCAAGGAAAACAAGCAAATCCTAAAACCAACTCAAAGCACGAAAGCAACAAGCGACATCGAAAACCGAGGCAATAAAAGATAGTAGCGGAGAGGTCCCTCCTGACTCTGCCGCTAAGCCGATCCTGGGGGCGCAGTCCACTGAATATGGAAATCGATTCCGAAGAAACAAATCCATAACGAGGACGAGTTCTTAATTCAATCTATCCCGATCGAACGATACCGTTTGTGTTTCTTAGCCGCGCTCCCCGCACCGGGGGAACGGGGCGCTACATCCTACCAAACCAATTGGAAGTTTCGTCCCGAAACTTAGGAATAATGCTTACCGTTAGGGATTATCTCGTCGAGGACGACGATCAAGAAGGTTCGGGCAGGAGCTAATAGCATGGCCTGGATCGCCACAAGCGAGGCATAACCCAAGTCTTTTACGGCAATACTTCTTAATGTGCCCTTTTTTTCTACAGAAGTGACAAGGTTTGCTCCAATCCCCGTCCTGCTGACCAGCATTGTTCGGGCGCTTTGTAGCGGTATTTCCTTCTTCGTTGCTTTGGCGTTTGTGACTGGAGGTATGCACAGCGCCGGCAGCAACATGAGGATATTGTGGTTCCAGAGATAGGGCGTGATTCATTACTTCACGCATTGTTCTATACTGATTATTGGCCACGTGCGAATGGATGGCAGGGCGTAGTCCACCTTCAAACCTTCTGGCTTGACTCGCTGCATCAGGTAAATAGGCCCTAGCGAATTTAGAGAGTCGGTTGAATTCAGCGGAGTACTGCTTTACAGTCATACTGCCCTGCCGAAGCTGCACGAAATCGTTTTCCATCTTACGTTGCACTGGAGGGGGTATAAACTCTTCTTCAAATGCGGCACGAAAGGTCGTCCACAAGATCGCCTCCTCTCCGTGATCAAATTGGAGAGATCGTCGATGCACGTCCCACCAATCGTGTGCGTTGAGGCGGAGCTGTAGTTGCGCGCAGGCGACGCGCTTATCTTCGGGGACCTCTAGCAGAGTGAAGTGATCTTCAATCTCGGCTAGCCAATCTAGAGCTACCACTGGGTCCTCAGTCCCGTTGAATGGGGTATTGCAGACTTTCTTGAAATGGCCCAAGTTGAAGGCAGTCACGTCCCTCGGCCTTGGGATTTGAGGCGTCTCCACTTCAAGCACGGGCTGTTCCACCGGAGTCGTTGCTGTTGCGGCACAATGGTTGGCAGCCAAAGTCTGAACTATCTGTTGCAGGATATCTACCTGCTTCTGTTGGACTGAGAATCGGTTCTCTAGATTGCTCTCGAACCTGGCTTGGCGAGCATCGTCTCTTTGTCGTTGCGATTCTATCATTTGCATCACCCGCTCTAGCGGGTCGACTTGAGACATGTCGCGCTGGCTCTGAGAGCTTCCCGAATTTTCTGAACTACTTTTCTGTGTTTCGTTCGGTGGTTGCGCTGCAGATTGCGCTGGTACCATACCTTCAAAAGAAGGTAAATTACATTAGAATCATAATGTATTATGAACTTATTGCATGAATGTATCTCATTTTGGCCTAGCGAGTTCAAGAGTTCGCACAGGAATTGATCGTTAAAGAAACTTTTCCAGCACGAAGTCTAAGGAACTTGAATCTGTGCTCTGATACCACTATGTCACGCCCCGAGGCGTCCCCCGAGTCATGACCGCCGTGCGGGCCTGGGGTTGCGCCCGCACAAGGCTAAAGTATTTTGCATAGCAAGCACATATTCAGAGTACGCAGATAAATTGAAACACAGATTTGAAATGGAAAAGTTCTCTTTATTGATAATGAACATCTATTACAAACTCTTGAACGAGTTAGCTAATATGCCGAACGGCTTACAAAGAGATGACTCAAAATGAGATAGCAGTCCTGTACATTACATCCCTTTATAAACTCAAAATGATAAGGACCTCCTGGCTGGAGGATAGCTTTGCCACGGAGCTGCATTTGTGTATGAAGAGTTGCAGGCTCCTGACTCCAAAATGCTTCGAGGGGCGCGGTGAAGATGCGCCAACAGCTGGACTGGATCGGGAAGACGACTTCGGCTCCTCGCTCGGTTCGCCTTGGTACGGAGAACCTGTTTCAACGAGGGTCAGCATATCGAAACATGCTGGTGAAGGCGAGCTAGCCTGACTATACCAATCAACATGTTGTTTTAATGAAGCATGCATATTTGTGGGTTTTTATCTTGCCTTAGTTCATTTACAAGTAAGCAGCATATAGAATTTACTGAAATGAACGTGCCACCGTTCGGTGGATTTTACCTGCTCGTCTGAATGACCTGCACAATACTTACCTTGCCTTCCCTGCCACGAAGACACAAGTTAGTATGCAACAGGTTTAAATATACACGATGATCACTGGCGTGGTGCCATAACGGACATAGTCAAGGACAGGGATAGCATGCAACGAGAACACGACAAGCACACGACAAGCACATGATACGTTGTAAGCTATCCCCTCCAGCACACGATGACTACACACGAGTTCCGCCCGGACCGGAACGGTGCCAGTGCCCCAGTGACCGTCCGCAGAACTTACCCTTGTGCACAAGTTGTCCATGATCGAACAATACGTTAACTTAAATAATCAGTTTATGCCTTCGAGGCAACACGAACAAGTTTACGCCTTCGAGGCAACACGAGTGAGTTTACGCCTTCGAGGCAACACGAGCATGAAACATGTATTTGCACAAGATAAGCAACAGTTTATGATTATTTCCAAGCGAACAAGCATGAATTTAAGTATTCGTTCGTGACAAGCATATAACCAAGTCTATTCTCTTTTATCTTGGTTTCTTTTATTATTACTTGGTATCGTTTGATCGGGGCAAAGGAGTGAAGCTTGGAAGCAGGGCTAGCTAATCGGGTTGGTAGCCACTCACTTGGTTGGAAGGAAAAGAGAAGGAAAGAGGCGCTTCACGACTCCGCTCGCAAGCCGCCTACTGCTCGTTCACCTGCACACGAACAGCTCGATTAATACTTCTTCCTCTCTTTCCAATCTCGGAATAGAAGTGCAAGTCAATGAACGAAAATAATGAAAACCATCGAAACCGTTCAAGGAAAACAAGCAAATCCCAAAACCAACTCAAAGCACGAAAGCAACAAGCGACATCGAAAACCGAGGCAATAAAAGATAGCAGCGGAGAGGTCCCTCCTGACTCTGCCGCTAAGCCGATCCTGGGGGCGCAGTCCACTGAATATGGAAATCGATTCCGAAGAAACAAATCCATAACGAGGACGAGTTCTTAATTTAATCTATCCCGATCGAACGATACCGTTTGTGTTTCTTAGCCGCGCTCCCCGCACCGGGGGAACGGGGCGCTACAGTCTACACCATCTATCACAGAATAATTATAATATCATCCACAAAAAGAAATATAACTAAATATGATAGACTAATCAAGATAATAGATAAATAAAATAGTTTATCATTAAGTCAACATATGTAATGTCTCGGGGAACAACCCAATAAAATAAGAAAATGAAATAAGTTAATACATAAGTCTATGAGTCAATATATGAAATAACTGAATGCATAAATAACTGAGTATGTAACAGAATACTCAGGAGAAATTCTCTGGCACAACCTCGTCTTCTGGTGCCAGTACTGCTTCAGCGTCATCTCTTGTCCCGTATATCTCGGTGTATTCCTCCTCTGCTGTACCTGGGGACATAATACTGATCCAAGTCCTCAGGGGACATAGCAAGGTACAAGAATAACTCAAGCCAAATAAAATACAGTATATAAAAATAGATCCTCAGGGCAAGATTTGTAACCAGCTATGTGAAATACAAATAAGAGCATCACTAGTACTCAGGCTGAAACCACTACAAGCTCTGTGTCGGGGAGCCGGTAGCAGTAATATCACGTAATGGGCCAAGCTTTGGAACAGAGACTAAAGTACCTCAATAATAAAGTATATATGTATATAATCAGCCTGTAGCCTGTGTGTCTCTCCCCACCCAATGTAATCACAGGTCTGATGTCCACGAAGTCTCATGTCCATAACACGCAAGATTATGACCTCTAGCTAGTACATCGAGTCATAAGGATATCTATGTATATGCAAGTCTCATGTCACGAATCCTGTAAGCCTATACAGAATCACCATGAATAACTCATGAAAGATTCTATCACATGATTAGTGTCAAGTGTCCTATGGTATGACATACTTGGTAAATCAAGCACGTAAAAATATAGGATCGTGTTATCAACTCTCTAAGTGACGTTACACGACTCCGCGTACGACATCGACACCCGAATCTTGTTCGGACGTTAAGAAATGTCTCATGGTCCTAGATTAAACAGGTATAACACAGAAGTATATAGAAATAACTCAAGCAAAATAATATCACAAGATCTACTACAAGTTGGCAAGGTACACTTGTCTGTGTTCTGAGCTCCGTTAGTTATCCCGATATAAGTAAAATCTCCAGGTTCGCCTCCAGATGCTAAAATAAATATCACCATTGTTCTCAGAAAACTTGAATTAGCTAGGATTGACTATCCATAAGTCCAATTTAGACATAGGGACAGAATTGACAGTTTCTGGTCAAAGCGGGGTCCACTTGTGGCCCAATTCGCACCGAAAAAAGTGCCAAAGATAAAGTTCTCTAAATTTGTCAAACTTAGTGTCTACGAGTCCAGAATAATTATACGAACCCAACGGAACATCCAAAACTGGATTCTGACGAGCCGGTCACGAAATTGCCCGTTAAATAAAACCGTGGGGGCTGCAAAATGGTATTTCGTCAACGTTCTCAGAATCTAACCACACATGGGTCACAGGACTAGCGTAACGCTGCGAATCCGATGGCACAATTTTTTTTGCGAAATGACAAGCACACACGAAATTATGATGAGTGTCAGAACAGGCTAATACTGTCACGACCCGATTTCGTGGAATCGTTGGGGGCGTCCCCCGAATCGTGACAACTGTGCGGGCCTGGGGTTGCGCCCGCACTAGGCTAGAGATATTTGCATTTGAGCACATATTCAGAGTACGCAGATAAATTGAAACACAGATTTGAAACATGGAAAAGTTCTCTTTATTGATAATGAACATCTATTACAAACTCTTGAACGAGTCAGCTAATTTGCCGCACGGGCTTACAAAACTGTTGATTCAAAATGAGATAGCAGTCCTGTATATTACATCTGTTTACTAAATTTCAAAATGTAAGGACCTCCGGGCTGGAGGACGGCTTTGCCACGGAGCTGCATTGTGTCTGGGTTGCAAGCTCCTTCTTCAAGTACTTCAAAATGCGGCGCGATCAGGATGCGCCTACAGCTGGACTGGATCGGGAAGACGACTTCGGCTCCTTGCTCGGTTCGCCTTAGTGCGGGGAACCTGTTTCAACGAGGGTCAGTATGTCGAAACATACTGGTGAAGGCGAGCTAACCGAACTATACCAATCAACACGTTATTTATATGAAGCATGCATATTAATTATGGTTTTCTATCTTGCCTTAGTTTATTTACAAGTAAGCAGCATATAAAATTTACTGAAATGAACTTGTCACCGTTCGGTAACTTTTACCTGCCCGTCTGAACCACATGCACAATACTAACCATGCCTTCCCTGCCACGAAGACACAAGTTAGCTTGCAACAGGTTTAAATATACACGAGGATCACTGGCGTAATGCCATAATGGACAGGATGTAGTATTGGGTGAGAGTGGTATGCAATGCTAGTAACTCGAGGCGAAGCATGCCAACTCACCCGCTCGAGAGACTAACTTGAAGTTCCGCCCGAATCGGATCGGTGCCAGTGCCCCAGCGACCGTCCGTAGGAACCAATGACCTTGTGCACAAGTTGTCCGTGATCGAACAATATGTTTACTAAGTTAACAATTCATGCAGTTGAGACAACACGAGTACAAGAACACGAGTACAAGACAAGCAGTATTGCATGATTCATTTTGCATAGCCTCCCTGAACTTTTATGCACAATACAAGGAGTGTTCCATACTTAGCACAATTCATAGAAGAAGATGCATTCTAACTAAAAATTGAAGCATGTATAGGACATTTAAAACACGCTAGCATACAATAAGATAACAGTTCACATGTTTGATTGACAAGCATAATATCCAAGTCTATTCCCTTTTTATCTTGACATCTTTAGTTATTACTTGGTATCGTCTGATCGGGGCAAACAAGGATGCAAGATTTATTAGGTGTGAAGACTGGAATCAGGGCTAGCTAATCGGGATTGTAGCCACTCACTTAGTTGGTTGGAAGGGAGAAGGAAAGAGGTGCTTCAAGACTCCGCTCGTAAGCCGCCTACTGCTCGTTCACCTGCATCACGAACAACTCGATCAATACCGCTTCCTCTTTTTCCATACTCGGAATTGAAATGCAGTACAATGAACGAAAACAATGAAATCCATCGAAACCGTTCAAGAAAACCCAAGCAAATTCGAAAACCAACACAAAGCACGAAAGCAACAAGCAACATCGAAATCCGAGGCAACAAAAGAATGCAGCGGAGAGGTCCCTCCTGACTCTGCTGCTAAGTCGATCCCGGGGGCACGGTCCACTGAAAATGGGAATCGATTCCGAAGAAGCAAATCCATAATAAGGACGAGTTCTTATTTCAATCTATCCCGATCGAACGATACCATCTTGTGTTTCTTAGTCGCGCTTCCCGAATAGAGAAAACGGGGTGCCACAAATACGAAATTTTTTGATGGATACGCGTTGATTCCGGTGTGCACGCACATCCAAATCAACTTTTGTGAAATTCTACATGTTCGCGTTGACGATACGCATCTTTTTGTACAATTCGCACATGATAAAGTTGCCTCATTTAGCGGGACGCACCCCGTTTCAAAAAATTTCGGGTTTAGAAAATTAAGTTTTTGGTCAAATTCAACAGCAAATAAAATACTTCATACATCAAATTAGAATAAGCTAATTAAAGATATTAAAACTCGGTTATGTTGTCTAAATTACTGTTTAAGTAGAATTTAAAAATATTAACTAGGTTGGAAGAAAATCAGACATGAACATGGATGGTTGGAACAGTTTCTGAACTATAAATTGGATCATTTTTTTTTTTTGCATCACAAATTGCAACCGACACATGACACGATACACGGAACTAATTATAAAGGGTTTAAGAGGATAATGTGGTCTTCGCATAGGATTCGACGAGTCGATATTTAGTTAACTGTGCATAGAGATATGGGGGCTAGAAGATGGGTACCTCGATGCTCGCTACTGCTCGGGATTTTGGGCGGCTGTGCGGAGGCTTCATACGGCGTGCGGCGGCGACTGTCCGGCGGTCGTCGACGGTTGGGACTTGTCAGAATTGGAAGAGGAGTTGATGGTGGTGGTGGTCGGCTAGTCTAGGCTTTATATAGGGGTGAGGGGAGAAAGTTACAGGGAGCTGAAGATGAGGGGTTGGTGTCAGTTTCAGGAGGGGAAGAGAGGGATCGTGCAGGCTGTGGGGGAGAGTGGGTTGGGGTTTCGGGTCAGGTCGGGTTATCGGGTTATGGGTGCGGGTTTAGGTCCGAATTTGTTTACTTTGGTTTGGGTTGATCCGGTTTGGGTTGGTTTATTAAAACAATATATATATATATATATATGGCCATCTAAAAAAGTTTTGGACCTCAATAAATTCCAGAAAAATTACACAATACTCTAATATTAGTTGTACACCCAAAAATATATTTTATGCACTATTTTAATAATTAATTTAATACACAAAATATAAATCCATGAAAGAACATTTATTATAATTAACTAAAAATAATAAAAAACTTCTACAATAATAATTAATAATTTTTTTAAATTAAATTCTAAAAATCAGGGTGTTTACAATCCAAGTCAAAACTGGCTGCCAAAGCTAGCACCACCCGAATAGACGACTGTTTGACGACTCGCAAAAATATCTCATCATAATCTATGCCTTTTTGCTGACCATAGCCTTTAACTACCAGCCTCGCTTTGTATCGAGGGCGAGTAGCATTATCTGTCTGCTTCACTCTGAACACCCATCGATTCTTCAAAGCCTTCTTGTCCTTTGGCAACCGTACCAGATCATAAGAAGAGTTTGCCTCCAAGGAACTCATCTTCTCATGCATGGTAACTATCCACTCCTGCATGTGTTCGTCTTCCATAGCCTCTGCGAAACTTTCAGGTTCTCCTCCGTCAGTCAGTAGCACATACTTACCCGGTGAGTATCTCGTAGATGGTCGACGCTGTCTATCGCTCCTCCTTAACGGAACCGTTGGTGCTGGCTGTATATTTACAGCCTCCTCCCCTCCATGAACTGCCTCATCGGCATGCTCATCCTCCTGAGGGTCACCCTGACCACCATCAGCAGACTGATGATCAAGTTTGGGAGCAACTCCATGTACTGGCTCCCCCATAACTAGATCCTCTGCGATGTCCTCTGAAAACTGCTCGAAGCAAAATGACTCTAACTCAGGCAATTCCTCATCCTCAAAAGGCATCTCAGAATCCTGAGTGTTGGTCATGGTCTGATCCTCGACGAATACTACGTCCCTGCTACTGTAGAGCCATCTTCCCACTGGATTGTAGAGTCTATAGCCAAACTCATCCCGACTGTAGCCGACAAAGACGCACCGCCTCGTCTTTGGCTCAAGTTTGGATCTCTCGTCCTTCGGTACATGCACGAAGGCCTTACAACCAAACACACGTAGGTGATTGTATGACGGCTCTTTATCGTACCATACTTTGTCAGGCACATCACCCTGCAAAGGAGCACTATGAGATAAATTAATAACACAAGCAGCTGTGTAAAGTGCCTCACCCTAATAGCTGTCTGGCAAGTTTGCTTCTGAAGCAAACACCGTACCCTCTCTATCGGTGTCTTGTTCATCCGCTCCGCTACCCCCATTGAGCTGAGATGTCTTTGACGGAGTCTTCTGGTGTCGTATCCCTTGCTCTCTTTAATAAGCATCAAATGCACCAATATACTCGTCGCCATTGTCCGACCGAACATAAAGCAGCTTCTTGTCCGTCTTCCTTTCAACAGAGGCTTGAAACTCCTTGAAAGTGAGCAGCACTTGATCCTTGTTTTTAAGGCATAGACTCAAAGCTTCCTGGAATAATCATCAATAAATGTTACAAAATAAGAAGCACTACCAATAGATTTTACCTTCATAGGACCGCAAACATCCGAGTGAATCAACTCGAGCAACGCCGACTTCCTTGAAGTTGGATGACTTGGGAAAGATACCATATTTTGCTTTCCTGCCAAACAGTGCGTGCACTTCTCCAACTTTGTAGACTTTAGCCCTTGAATCACCTTCATGTTCACCAAGTAGCTTATCCCCTTCTCGCTGATATGGCTGAGCCGCCTGTGACACAACTCAGTAGATGCATCAATAGCTACGTTAACCTCATGTGCCCCCTGTGCGCTCACTTCCATATAGTAGAGTCCGGACCTCTTGCTTCCTCTGGCAATCACCATCGAACCTTTGGAAAGCTTCCACTGATTGTTCCCAAAGAGATTGAAGAAACCCTCATCATCCAACCTTCCAACAGACACCAGATTGAAACGGATATTAGGGACATAACGGACATCTTTGAGAACAAGAACTGCACCCGGCTTTGTCCTCAAATGCACATCTCCAATGGCAACCGCCTTTGACACATCTCCATTGCCCATCTTCAACACTCCACAGTCGCCTGTTGTGTAGGTAGCAAATAGTGTCATATTGTGAGATATGTACGCTGAAGCACCTGAGTCCACCAGCCAAGAGTTATCATCGCAGACGAGGTTCATAACTACCTCATCACCTACAATGATCATGTCGCCTCCATGTGTCGAGGCCGCCGCTGTAGTGTTCTCACTTTGCTTTCCCTTGTCGCCCTTCTTCTCTCTCTTACAGGCGAAACAGTTCCACCTGATGTGGCCATTATTGCCATAATGGTAACACTCCGAGTCCTCGTACCAACCTTTGGACCTTTCCCTGCTTTTGTCTCTGCCACCGCCTGGACCCCTGCTTTTACCCCTTCCGCGACTCTCTGAAACAAGTACCTCTGAGTAGGATGTGGATGAAGTGTCCTGAGAACGTCTTCGCATCTCTTCATTCAGTACCCCGCTCTTGGCGAACTTCAGACTGACCACGCCTTCCGGAGCAGAAGCGATCATAGACACTCGTACGGTCTCCCACGAGTCTGGCAATGTACACAGCAGCCACAGTCCCTGAACCTCGTCGTCGAACTTGACTCTCATCGAGGATAGCTGGTCAACCATGCCCTGGAACTCACTCAAGTGATCCGTAATATATGCCCCATCTTTGTACCGCAGACCCATCATCGTCCGGATCAAGAATAATTTATTTACCCCGATCTTTTTCGCATGCAAAAATTTTAGCTTATCCTACAGTGTCCTCGCGTGCTCAATACTGACAACGTGGTTGTACACGTTCTCGTCAATGAACTGCCTGATGTATCCACACACATGTATATGCTCAAAATTTTAGTCCTCTTCAGAAGCAAATACCGACAGATGCAGCTTCTTGACAAATAGCAGATCATTCATCTTGCTCCTCCAGTAATGATAGTTGGTACCGTTCAGGTTTACCATGCGCACCGGCTTCGCGTCAATCTCTCCTTCCTGATTTGCCTGTCAACTCCTGACACCCTTCTGAAATTCCAGAACCTGGCTCTGATACCACATTGTTGGGAAAGAAGTACGTCCATCGAAGACAATGAGAAATTACCCAAAATTGATCTCCTCTTCCGAAATGACCTCCAATCCTTCTTTCTCCTTCCCAAAATTGCAATGGCACTCTTATCTCATTTTCTCCTCTTTCATGAGATGATATGTTAGGGTTAGGGTTTAGGAAAACCTAATATATACCCCCCTAATCCCGCAACAAATCATGGACCGTAGGATACGGTCCAACGGTGTATAAAACACTTCTGAATTTTCTTCCAGTCCGCCGACCGAACTCAGACCGAATTCTCCCGAGTTGATGATTTGCGAGTAAACAAAGACAACAGCTTTTTGGAGCTTCTGGAGCACCATGACCGAACTCGGACCGAGTTCGGCCCGAACTCTGTCTCCCCCTGTACAGCAGCTGGTCCTCCTTCCTCCCGAGCTTCTTCGACCTCTCGAATGGCTCTCGTCGCCTCCCCGAGCTTCTCTGACCACAGACGGCGCTCGTCGCACTCATGGGTGTTCTCCACAAAGGTTGGGAACCTCATCCATTCCAACACACAATCCCAAACTGGTTCTCCCATCCATTTCGATTTTAGACTATAAATATGTGATTTGGATCCCTAATGCAAATATCTTATAATATGCAACAGTGGCAATGCAAATAAGAAAAATGAATGAGATGTTAATTTGCAAGGGATATTGGCCATGCTATTTTGTCAATATTTTTTGCATTCTCTCTGATTGTATTAACATTGCTGGGCACTACGAAATATTGATTTTAGGAATCAAAATCCATAGATATGTTGATTTTTTTTTTTTAGAAAAGAAGCAAGAGAGAATAAAATGTTGCATTTCTTTTCGTAAGTTAGTGTCTGGTGAGGATTATGAAAGATGGTCTCTCTCTAAAATATGTATTATTGGTAGATTTAGATTTTGTGAGGCTTATGCGAGATTGTAATTATTATTATTATTATTATTATTTTTTTTTTTTGAATTATGAGAGATTATAATTATTTATGAATTTTCAAGGATTTTTAGGTTTGTGCAAGAATCCTTCTTGTTTCTGGACTTTTCATATCGCATCTTTAGTTTAACAAATTTGTAAGTATCTAAGGAAAGTTTGATTATGTGATTGTTTGTCGATAATAAGAAAGGAGCTTCAAAGACAATGGTGGCTTAACAAGTATATGTATCTAAGCAAAGTTTGATTCGGTGATAGTTTGACCATGATAAGCGAAGTTCCAAAGACAATGATGGAAAAGATGATTACAGTTCTCAATTTTGTTGAAAGAAAGAAATATATGAATTTTGTTGACGGTACATAGAGCATTACTGGTCTCTTTTGCTTTTGAATTTCTATTAATATTTTTTTTTGTTTGCCAGTGTGTTTGTAGATGATGAAGGTTATCTGATTTGTGATACAAATATTTAGTGATTTTATCATGAAAGATTATTGCCTACAAGTAGAGATTACTATGAATAATGCTATTTGTTCTTTCAAAATGTGATAACTAACGTGACGGTTATTTCAACTTCTCCCAAAGTGTCATTACGTGTTCAATATTGACGACGTGATTGTACACGTTATCGTCTACGAACTGCCTGATATACGTCCATACAACTGTATATGTTCGAACTTCTAGTCCCCATTGGATTTATTATTGGACTTCTCAGAAGCAAATACCGAAAGCGGTAGCTTCTTGACGAATAGCAAATCTTTCATTTTGCTATGCCAATAGTGGTAATTGGAATTATTTAGGTTTACCATGCGTACCGACTTCGTGTCCACATCTTCTTCTTGGTTTAACTATCAGTTTTGACACCTGATATTTTGAACCCAAAGTTCTGATACTACTATGTTGCTATCAACGTAACCAAAAGTTCTGATACCACTATGTTAGGAACAAAACACATAAACTGTTCCTCCAAACCAAAGAGACTGCGAGAGAATCGAGCAATAATAACTCATAAACTAATTTGCCAACAAATCACACAAGAATCAAACGCAAACACAACGATTTTTACGTAAAAAATTCTAACGAAAAAAATTACGGAACGATCAGAGTCCAACCCTGAAAAGCCTCCACTAATGGAATAAGAAGATACAAATTTTTTACTAACTTCTCATCGATCCAAACCGGATAATACCCAACTATTTGGAAGATGAAAATATATTATTGACTTCCGAAGAACAATAGACGACGAAGAATTACCCGAAAATATCTCTCCTCCAAAATAACCACCAATCTCTCTTTCTCTCTCTAAAAGTTGTAAGGCCTCAACATGCATTGGTTAGGGTTAGAAAAAAATATATATATATATATATATATAGTCTCATCAATCCCGCAACAAATCTGAACCATTAGATTTGATCCGACAGTGTAGATAAACACACATAACTCGTCTCAGCCCAACGATCGAATTCGAGACCGATTTGGGTTGACCTTGCAGAATAGTTCTGGTCAACTGGGATCGAATTCAGATCTAACTCGATCAATGCCAAAGAGTCATGTCGGAAATAGACCGAACTCGGACTGATTGAATTCGTACCGAACTCAGTCTGGTCGGAACAGATTCTCAGACTGCATATTTTTGAACTCTGTTTTGACGTCTTCAGTTTTTTTGAGCTTCTCCGATATACGAATAGTAGTATAATACTCGTTGCACTCCGAAATATTCTTCACATATGCACTAAAGACACAAGAAAACGAACAATTATTCTATAAATATCACCTGGAACACCAACTCGCGATGGAGCAGCGGGCATAGAGCGAAACTGTCAACGTAGTCATCAAGGTACCGGAGGAAGATGAAGGTAGGGTGGCAGGGGTGGGGGAATGGGGGAGATGGCACAAATTCTTCGGGAGGTGGAGGTGGAGGCAATCGTAAGTTCGCTTACGCCAGAGAGGGATGATGCACTCGTCCCTCTCGAGGATGAGAGAAGGGATCTCTTTCTCCTTCTCTATGTTCTCAAGTGAGGGAGGAGAGAGAGAGAGAGAGAGAAGAGATTTCAACTAATGATTTCATAACCGTTGATTTATTAGTTATTTTTATGTGGATTAGGACTAAATTAAATGGGTATAACTATACGGAATTATATCTACAAAAATGCCTAACAAGCGGGGGACCGTGCATGTGAAATCGAGGACACATGGCGACCTCAATTGGTCGGACTGTGAACCCCACAAAATCGAGCCCTCCCTCCTCTCTCCAGGACACAGTTCGTCCAATAGAGAACCGACATGTTGCGTCGGTTCACGCAAAGCACCCCCCCCCCCCACCTCCTTCCTTTTAAATGTTAAATTTCATTCACTTATTTTTGATCGACATTATTCCTCTAAATCATTCCATAGTTTGAGGTCTCCGACACGTTCTACTAATTTGTAATCAAACATATTTTTGGATTTTTTTTCTTTATTAATTTTAAACAATTCTAATATTTATTACAAAATTTTATTTTTAGATGATGTCATTTTTATTATGTGATATCTGACATAATATTTAATATATCAATTTTTAATTAAAAAAATTATCATCCAATTAATTTTAAATCTAATTCTAAAATTTGTTATGTCCTGTCATATGTTACAAAAGGGAAGATGGTACCACCCGATTTTTTTTTTTATGATGAATATCAATTTTTTAACTTCAAATGAAGCATATGGTCAACCGGTAAACGTATGTTTCTAACTATTTTTTTTATAGTTGTTCAATTTTACAATTAGTTGCGGAATCTTGAAAGGGAAAAAGAAAAGTCATTATTTTTTTATGTTTGAATGTCAAAAGAATTGAAGAGAAAAATAAAATAATTTTCTATGAAAATAAAAATATGAAGAAAAAAATGGTTTCCTGTATCTAACCAATGATTCTCTTTTCTACCTTTAAGTATTCACATTTTTTTTTCAATTTTTTTGACAAATTTTAAATACCGAAAATAATTAATAAAAATTATAATTTTTTTAAACAAAAAATTATTTCTTTTTCCGAACCAAACAAGGCCCTATATGATAACTTTTGGATTATGAGACTATGTCCACCAAACACTGTCTTTGGAAGTAGCAAACACTGTCTTGCTAAGTAGTGAGTCTTTTTCGAAATAGTGAAATGTCCCCCCAACTATCAATTACCATTTAAATTATTGGGCTATTTGATTTTGCATCCTATTAGATTAGGTATATTGATATTACCCTCATGTTAGATCAAAAGTTGAAAATACTCTCCTGAAAGTATCATTAAATTTTTTGAAAGTATCGTTAAAATTTTTGAAAGTGCCGTTAATGAGTTTTTAACGACACTTTCAGGAAGGTATTCTTAACTTTTGTTAGAATTTTTATCTAACAATGGAATAATATCAATATACCTAATCTAACAGGGGAATAAAATCAAATAGCCCAAAATTATAATTGATCTCCAATTAAAATGAACATGACACTCTTTTGAAGTTATCACCTTCGACGAGGGGGGCGTCGGCTAGGAACCTCGAGTCGTGTCACGACCCGCACCCGGAATTTCGGGCACGAGTGCGTGGGTACGTCCAGCCTACGCCGCAGAGTCGGCGGTAGTACGCTGTCTAGGTCAATCCATAAATTCTAACTAGCTCATTCACAACAACATAAGCAAGATAATAATGAGAATGAAACTTAAGATTTCAAATGAAAATAAATGTGACAGCAGATTCAAATGTTTTAGTACAGGAATTCAATATTGAAATCGGGGACAAACCCGATAAATAAGATAAGAATAGAATGAAAGATAGCTACTACTAGCTACTCAGCAGCAGGGGTCTCCTGGGTGGGTTCTGGCTCCTCATAGGTATCATCAGTCCCCTCATAGGGACCATAATAAGTAGGGGCAAGATCCTCATCATCGCCTAAATCAACAGATCCAGTCAGGAAAGGAGCAAAGTACACAGTGCACAACAAGGTTAAACTAAATATTTTATGACAATTAAATATTGATATCATGTTGAGAAACAGCATAACAGAACATTATTTTCTCAGAGTCAAACTGTAAACAGGAATATGAGAAACTGAACTAGATGAAACAGGAAATGAAACTACAATAGCCAGCAAGAAATATAACATGAACGGAAACTATCTGTGTGAACTTGTGTTTGTTTTAGAATACATAGTTGGCATGTAGGGGTTTATAAGGCTAATCCGGACGTCATGAACGGCTATTAAACAGGGGAAATCGGGATCCGGCTGAGGTACAGTCGTGTACCAACAGCTATTAAACAGGACAAGGGGAAGGGTAAACTACATGCCTTCTAGGTATTCTCCCACCCGACATGAAAAACAAGACAGGAACTACCAATATTCAAGACATGAAATTCAACATTTCTAACACTAGGTGTAAACATCAAGGGTACATGTATGGCAGGGAATTTGTTATCACAATATATAAAGATTAACTTGAAGTGCAGGTACTTGCCTGTTGTTTGGATCTGATTAATTTGGTTCTTGGGGGAAAAGTCCAGAGATGAGTCCAAAAGCTGAAATAGACATTATCATCATGCTCAGAAGATGTCAAATAGCTAAAAACGCCTGTCCTTGGGTCCAATTTGGAGACAAGGACAAAAACGGCAGTTTCGGGTCAAAACGGGATCCGCCGGTGGGCCCACTTTGCACCGAAAAATGTGTCCGGGTCAAAGGTCTCCAAATTCACCAAACTTAGTGTCAACAGGTCAGGAATGCTGATACGAACCCAACGGAACTTCCAGATTTGGATTCCGATGAGCCGAACACAAAATCGCCCGTCGAGCGGGGCCTATGGGGCCCACGACACGCGATTTCGTCAACGTTCTCATAATCGAACCAAACTTGACCCACAGGACCAGCGTATCGCTACGAGTCCGATGGCACAAGTTTCGTCTCGATCTGACGAGTGTGCACGAAGTTAGGGTGAATTGCAGCAAAGGCGGATACGGGGCGATGTCCGCGGATACGCGTTGATTTCGGTGTGCACGCACACCCGAATCAGCTTCCACGAAGACTCACACGTCCGTATCGACGATGCGTACGTATCTTTGAAGACCGCACGCGACCAAGTCGTCCTGTTTGGCAGGGCGGACTCAGTTCCGGGGTGAAACAGGGTCTGGTTTTTCCTGTTTTTGGATCGCGGTGTGCGATCACCACAGGATGCGATGCCCCGAACAGTTTGTCCGAACACCGAGAGGGTCATACAGGCTTCACAACGCAATTTGCGGAATTGAAAACGGAGCTACGAGGCGAAAGTTACACGCACCTGAAGGGGACCCGAAAATCAGGGTCAAACCGTGTCCGTGTCGTGTCCGACACGACACAAGAATTGGGGATTTAGGGTTAGGGTTTCTGGACGGCTACGGCGGCTGAGGGCGTCGCTGCGGTGGGGGAGGCCGACCGGAGGGCTCGGGCGGTGCCGGCGAGCTTGGCGGAGGCGGCGCAGAGGCCGGAGGCGGCCGGAGCGGCTGGAGTTGGTGCCGCTGCTGCTGCTCGTCGTGGCCGGAGGTAGCGTTCGAGGAGGCGTGGCGGAGGAGGAAGGCAGGGCGGCCGGGGTCTGGGGAGTCGGGGACGGAGCCGAGGGGACTAGGCGGCTGGAGGGAGTGGTGGAGGTTCGCCGGCGGGAGGGATGGCCGGAGTTAGGGTAATGAGGCGGAGGAGAAAGAGAGGGGAGGGTTTATATAGGCGGGTGGTCGGGGTTGCTGGCCGAGGGGTCGTGGCGTGGGGTGCGGGGTCGTGGCGACCGGGCCGGGAGAGGCGGAGCGGCCAGACGACGTGGCCGGAGCTCCGCCGGAAAACGCGCGGGGAAGAGGGAAAGCGGGGAACTGGTCGCCCGGGTCGGGCGGCACGCGGGTCGGGTCTGTCTGACCCGACCCGACCCGGTAGCGGGTTGGGCTGAGCCAGGAACTAACGGGCCGGTCCATTGGGCCGGGCCGGCCCAAGGAAAAGAAATAAATAAAATAAATATAATAATAAATAAATAAATAAATAAATAATTTATTTAAATAGTTTTTAGGCATTTAAAAATATGTCTGAGGCCCGAAAAAATTCAGAAAAATTACCCTAAGTCCAATTTTTCATTTTACACCCAAAAATGTTATTTTTATGATATTTTAATATTATTTATTGCCAATTAAAAATCATTTATTAATTGAAAACCTTGATTTTAATTACAGAAAATTTCCAGAAAATTTCCAGAAAATTCCAGAAAATTGGGAAAAATCCAAGATTTAATAATTTGAAAATTCGGAGGTTTACAACCTACCCAACTTACAAAAATTTTGTCCTCGAAATTTAAGAATAACAAGGCACGAAAGGAAAAGCCGAGAAATAAAATATACCTCAGGGTTCAAAAAGATAGGGGTATCGCTCTCTAATCTCGTCTTCTCGCTCCCAGGTGGATTCGCCGGGGGAATGGTGCTTCCAAGCTACGCGAACCAGGGAGATAACCTGGTTCCGTAGGACTTTCTCCGAGCGATCCAGTATCTCCACGGGTTGCTCCTGGTAAGTCAGACTTGGGCCTACTTCGAGCTCTGAGTGATCCACAATGTGGCTGGGGTCTGACACGTACTTCCTCAGCTGCGACACGTGGAAGACGTTATGTACTCCATCCAGAGAGGGTGGCAATGCCAATCGGTATGCCACTTCTCCAATTTTCTCCTGAATGCCAAAAGGTCCAATAAATCTTGGGCTGAGTTTTCCACTCCTTCCGAACCTAATGGTGCCACGTGTCGGAGAAATCTTTAAGAATACCAGCTCTCCAACCTCAAATTCCAAGGGCCTTCGGTGGCTATTTGTCCAATGTCGTTGCCTGTCTTGAGCCACTGGAAGTCTGTCCCTTATTTGCTTTACCTTCTCAGCTGAATCGGTCACCATCTCTGGTCCCAGCAGGGCTCTTTCTCCAACATCGTCCCATGATAGCGGGGTACGACATCTTCGTCCATACAGAGCTTCAAATGGAGTCATCTCAATACTTGCTTGGTAACTGTTATTATAAGAGAACTCCACAAGATGTAGGTAGTCTTCCCAGGATCCTCCAAAATCCAGAACACATGTATGGAGCATATCTTCAAGTGTCTGGATTGTACGTTCCGACTGTCCATCGGTTTGGGGATGATAAGCTGTGCTGAATTTGAGTTGCGTCCCCAAGCTGGCTTGTAAGCTCTTCCAGAAGTGAGAGGTGAACCTTGAATCTCGATCGGAGACGATACTTACTGGGACTCCATGCAGCTTGACAATGTGTCTGATATATAAATCTGCCAGCTTCTCTGTAGATAGCCCTACTTTGAAAGGTAGAAAATGTGCAGACTTGGTCAGTCTATCTACTATCACCCAGATTGCATCCTTACCACTAGGTGTCCTTGGAAGTCCGAAAACAAAATCCATTGTGATATGTTCCCACTTCCACTCCGGAATGGGTAGGGGTTGAAGCAATCCTCCAGGTCTTTGTCTTTCTGCCTTGACTTGCTGGCACACTAAACAACGAGATACGAACCTGGCTACTTCTCTTTTCATGCCATGCCACCAAACATGCGTTCTCAGGTCCTTGTACATTTTGTTGGCTCCGGGATGTATAGAGTACTGCGATCTGTGCGCCTCTTGCATAATTTCTTCTCTTATGTCTCCTTGAGGTACACATAATCTATCGCCATGCCTCAGTGATCCATCTTCATGAATTCTGAATTTCTCTACTAGTCCAGCTTGCACTTGACCTCGAAGGCTTCGCAGGCCTTCGTCCTGAAACTGAGTCTCCTTGATCTTGTCCATTAAAGTAGACTGAATCTGCAAGTTCATCATTTGGCCTTCTTTTCCTGGGATAATTACTTCAATACCTAAACTTTCCAAGTCCTCCAGCAGGTGTCTGTCCATAGTCAAGTACATCGCCATAGGATACCTGCTTAGAGCATCAGCAACTACATTTGCCTTTCCAGGGTGATATTGAAGAGTGATATCAAAGTCTTTCATTAGTTCCAGCCACCTTCTTTGCCTCATGTTTAGCTCTTTCTGAGTGAAGATATATTTTAGACTCTTATGGTCCGTAAATATTTCCACCCTTTCTCCATAAAGATAGTGCTTCCATAGTTTAAGAGCAAAAATGACAGCTGCCAATTCTAAATCATGAGTTGGATAATTCTTTTCATGTGGTCGAAGCTGTCTAGAGGCATATGCTATTACCTTCTTGTTCTGCTCCAGTACACAACCTAGACCTTTTCCAGAAGCATCACTATAAATAGCGAAACCTCCGGTTCTGGAAGGTAAGGTCAGAATAGGGGCAGAAGTCAGTCTTTTCTTCAATTCCTCAAAAGCACCCTGACATTCATCAGTCCAGGTGAACTCTTCATCCTTTCTTGTTAATTTTGTCATGGGCTCCGCAATTCTAGCAAAGTCCTTCACAAACTTCCGATAGTAGCCAGCTAGTCCCAGGAAACTTCTAATCTCAGCTACAGAGTCTGGAGTGGGCCAGGATTCTACTGCAGCTATCTTCTTAGGATCTACTGCTATTCCATCTCCAGTCACAACATGTCCCAAAAATTCTACTTTGTCTAGGAAGAAAGCACATTTAGATAGTTTTCCATAAAGTTTTTTCTTCCTCAAAGTCTCCAATGCTAACCTCAAATGTTCTTCATGTTCTTCGGGGGTCTTGGAGTAGATCAAAATATCATCAATAAAGACCACTACAAACTTATCTAGATATGGCTGGAAAACTCTGTTCATTAGGTTCATAAAAACTGCTGGAGCATTCGTCAACCCGAACGGCATTACTAAGAATTCGTAGTGTCCGTTCCGGGTATTGAAAGCAGTTTTAGGGATGTCTTCCTTTCTCACCCTTACTTGGTGGTAACCAGACCTTAAATCAATCTTGGAAAAGACCCGAGCTCCACTCAGCTGATCAAATAAGTCATCTATCCTGGGCAGGGGATACTTATTCTTAATCGTTAAGGCATTCAGGGCCCTATAGTCAATACACATTCGGGATGTTCCGTCCTTCTTGGGCACAAATAATACTGGAGCTCCCCAGGGTGAGACACTAGACCTAATGAAGCATTTGTCTTCTAGTTCTTTAATTTGCTCATTTAGTTCTATTATCTCCTTCTTGTTGATTCTGTAGGAATTTTGAGATACTGGTGCTGCTCCTGGCACTAAGTCAATAGAGAATTCAACTTCTCGGTCTGGGGGTAGGCCTGGGAGATCCTCAGGGAAGACATCAAGGTATTCAGAGATGATAGGTAGTGGCACTTCTTCTGTTATTAGGGCTCCACAAATTTTGTTATTATCCATTTCTCTAGAACCTCTAGCAAATTCAAATTCTGGCTTGTCGGGTGGCCTGAAGATTACACTACCTCTGTGGCAGTCTATTGTGGCATGATGTTGACTTAACCAATCCATACCCAGTATAATGTCAAAACTGGGCACTGGCATTACAAGTAGTCTAGCATACAGTTCTCTTCCACATAATGTAATAGGACAATTGTTACAGGCATCACTAACCGGGATGATTCCTCCACCGGTAATGATCTTCTAACAATTCCTAAGGGGTTTAGTGATTAAGCTATGCTTCATAAGAAAATCTACTGACATGAATGAATGCGAAGCTCCAAAGTCAAATAAAGTAATAGCTGGTATTGAATTTATAAGCACGGAACCTGTAATCACGTCTGCTGTGGCCTCAGCTTCTTCCAGAGTCATTGCAAAAGCACGGCCTTGCTGCGGTGCACCCCTCTGTTGCTGCTGGTGCTGAGCAAAGCGTTGTTGTTGTGTTGGAAGTGGGGGTCCCCTCTGTTGTACTGCTGGGGCCCTGGCCTGGGCTGGAGCCTTGGGTGCAGCGGTGCGTCCTTGAGCAGCTGGACAGTCCCTCATTTGGTGCGCTGCTGAGCCGCAGTAGAGGCAGGCACCTAGCCTCTTCCTGCAGACTTGCCAAGTATGACCTGGTTTTTGGCAAAAGTTACAAGCAGCAGCTTGTTGGTTCTGTCCCTGAGCCTGGTGTTGGGGTGCTGGAGCTCGAGGGAGAGGACGCTGAGTTTGTTGCGGGGCCCTCTGCTGTTGTTGCTGTTGAAAAGGGCATTTGTTGGGTCCTGCATTTCCGGTATCTCTTTCCCGCTTCAGTTTATGCCCCATATCTCTCTCTACGCCTTGTGCCACGCTCAGGATTTCTTCATAGGTACGAGCTCGACTGGTGGTGACAGCAAGGCGAATATCCGGAGACAGCCCCTTCTTGAATCTACGGGCTCTGTCCTCTGGGGTACGTACCATGTACTCCGCAAAGTGGCTTAACCTGCTAAATTCAGCAGTATATTCATCAACAGACAGGTTACCTTGTTCCAGTCTCTCGAATTGGCTTTCGAGAGCTTCCCGAGCCACTTCGGGGTAGAATTTCTCCTTGAATAGTCTCTTGAAGTCCTCCCAGGTGATGTCAGGAGCAGATAGTTGGGGTTCATCTCTGAACCAGGTTCGAGCAATGTCGAACAGTTGCAGGCTTGCGGACTCCACCTTGAGGTCATCAGGGACCCGAGCAGTCTTCAGGAGTCTCTCGACATTCTCTATCCACTCAACGGCATAGAGAATGCCCTCAGTTCCGTAAAATTCCAGGGGTCTTAGATTCTTGAAATCTTTGGCACTCCCTGGCCTCTTGAGTGACGTCTCCTGGGACTTAAGAGCTTCTGAGAGGCTGGTCCGCAGAAGGGCCGTCTGTTCTTTCTGGGATTCCACCAATCCCTGGAACACTCCTAGTAGCTGTGCCCCATCTAAGGTAACTGCCGGAACAGATGGAGGCGGCGGGAGTGCAAGAGTCTCGGGCACATTCTGCTCAGCTGGTTCTGATGTGCCTCCTACTGTATTCCTGGTCTGGACCATTCTGAAAGATTAAGGGATAGGAAGATCAGAATAGAATACTTGGAAATCAAAGGCGATAGAAAAAATTGAGCAGCAAAGATATCAAGAATTGAAATAAGGACGCTATACTGTGAATGAGCTTTTCCTAGAATCCTCAATTTTTATTCCATACCCTGTCCTAGGGTATTACCCTATTTTAGGATATGACCTGCATGGGCCACCATAAAAACGTGTCACGACCCGCACCCGAAATTTTGGGCACGAGTGCGTGGGTACGTCCAGCCTACGCCGCAGAGTCGGCGGTAGTACGCTGTCTAGGTCAATCCATAAATTCTAACTAGCTCATTCACAACAACATAAGCAAGATAATAATGAGAATGAAACTTAAGATTTCAAATGAAAATAAATGTGACAGCAGATTCAAATGTTTTAGTACAGGAATTCAATATTGAAATCGGGGACAAACCCGATAAATAAGATAAGAATAGAATGAAAGATAGCTACTACTAGCTACTCAGCAGCAGGGGTCTCCTGGGTGGGTTCTGGCTCCTCATAAGTATCATCAGTCCCCTCATAGGGACCATAATAAGTAGGGGCAAGATCCTCATCATCGCCTAAATCAACAGATCCAGTCAGGAAAGGAGCAAAGTACACAGTGCACAACAAGGTTAAACTAAATATTTTATGACAATTAAATATTGATATCATGTTGAGAAACAGCATAACAGAACATTATTTTCTCAGAGTCAAACTGTAAACAGGAATATGAGAAACTGAACTAGATGAAACAGGAAATGAAACTACAATAGCCAGCAAGAAATATAACATGAACGGAAACTATCTGTGTGAACTTGTGTTTGTTTTAGAATACATAGTTGGCATGTAGGGGTTTATAAGGCCAATCCGGCCGTCATGAACGGCTATTAAACAGGGGAAATCGGGATCCGGCTGAGGTACAGTCGTGTACCAACAGCTATTAAACAGGACAAGGGGAAGGGTAAACTACATGCCTTCTAGGTATTCTCCCACCCGACATGAAAAACAAGACAGGAACTACCAATATTCAAGACATGAAATTCAACATTTCTAATACTAGGTGTAAACATCAAGGGTACATGTATGGCAGGGAATTTGTTATCACAATATATAAAGATTAACTTGAAGTGCAGGTACTTGCCTGTTGTTTGGATCTGATTAATTTGGTTCTTGGAGGAAAAGTCCAGAGATGAGTCCAAAAGCTGAAATAGACATTACCATCATGCTCAGAAGATGTCAAATAGCTAGAAACGCCTGTCCTTGGGTCCAATTTGGAGACAAGGGCAAAAACGGCAGTTTCGGGTCAAAACGGGGTCCGCCGGTGGGCCCACTTTGCACCGAAAAATGTGTCCGGGTCAAAGGTCTCCAAATTCACCAAACTTAGTGTCAACAGGTCAGGAATGCTGATACGAACCCAACGGAACTTCCAGATTTGGATTCCGATGAGCCGAACACAAAATCGCCCGTCGAGCGGGGCCTATGGGGCCCACGACACGCGATTTCGTCAACGTTCTCATAATCGAACCAAACTTGACCCACAGGACCAGCGTATCGCTACGAGTCCGATGGCGCAAGTTTCGTCTCGATCTGACGAGTGTGCACGAAGTTAGGGTGAATTGCAGCAAAGGCGGATACGGGGCGATGTCCGCGGATACGCGTTGATTCCGGTGTGCACGCACACCCGAATCAGCTTCCACGAAGACTCACACGTCCGTATCGACGATGCGTACGTATCTTTGAAGACCGCACGCGACCAAGTCGTCCCGTTTGGCGGGGCGGACTCAGTTCCGGGGTGAAACAGGGTCTGGTTTTTCCTTTTTTTGGATCGCGGTGTGCGATCACCACAGGACGCGATGCCCCGAACAGTTTGTCCGGACACCGAGAGGGTCATACAGGCTTCACAACGCAATTTGCGAAATTGAAAACGGAGCTACGAGGCGAAAGTTACACGCACCTGAAGGGGACCCAAAAATCAGGGTCAAACCGTGTCCGTGTCGTGTCCGACACGACACGAGAATTGGGGATTTAGGGTTATGGTTTCTGGCCGGCTACGGCGGCTGAGGGCGTCGCTGCGGTGGGGGAGGCCGACCGGAGGGCTCGGGCGGCGCCGGCGAGCTTGGCGGAGGCGGCGCAGAGGCCGGAGGCGGCCGGAGCGGCTGGAGTTGGTGCCGCTGCTGCTGCTCGTCGTGGCCGGAGGCAGCGTTCGAGGAGGCGTGGCGGAGGAGGAAGGCAGGGCGGCCGGGGTCTGGGGAGTCGGGGACGGAGCCGAGGTGGCTAGGCGGCTGGAGGGAGTGGTGGAGGTTCGCCGGCGGGAGGGATGGCCGGAGTTAGGGTAATGAGGCGGAGGAGAAAGAGAGGGGAGGGTTTATATAGGCGGGTGGTCGGGGTTGCTGGCCGAGGGGTCGTGGCGTGGGGTGCGGGGTCGTGGCGACCTGGCCGGGAGAGGCGGAGCGGCCAGGCGACGTGGCCGGAGCTCCCCCGAAAAACGCGCGGGGAAGAGGGAAAGCGGGAAACTGGTCGCCCGGGTCGGGCGGCACGCGGGTCGGGTCTGTCTGACCCGACCCGACCCGGTAGCGGGTTGGGCTGAGCCAGGAACTAACGGGCCGGTCCATTGGGCCGGGCCGGCCCAAGGAAAAGAAATAAATAAAATAAATATAATAATAAATAAATAAATAAATAAATAAATAAATAATTTATTTAAATAGTTTTTAGGCATTTAAAAATATGTCTGAGGCCCGGAAAAATCCAGAAAAATTACCCTAAGTCCAATTTTTCATTTTACACCCAAAAATGTTATTTTCATGATATTTTAATATTATTTATTGCCAATTAAAAATTATTTATTAATTGAAAACCTTGATTTTAATTACAGAAAATTTCCAGAAAATTCCAGAAAATTGGGAAAAATCCAAGATTTAATAATTTAAAAATTCGGGGGTTTACAAGTCGGGTGAGGAGGAGGAGCACTAGGCGAGATACCTCGTGGAGAGAACGACGCGAATGTGGTGTGGTAGTTTTTCGGGATGGAGAGCTTCAGAGGGGTAGTGATGCATTCGAGCGACGGGGAGAGGGTTCGAAGGGAATGACGTATTGGTGGTGGGGATGGATAGCAAATCTTTTTTCTTGTTCCGCCAATAGTGATAATTGGAACAATTTAGGTTTACCATGAGCACTGGTTTCGCGTCCATCAGTTTTCCTTGATTTGACTGTCAACTCTGACGCTTGATACTTTGAACCCAAAGCTATGATACCAGTATGTTGGTATCAGAGAACCAAAAGCTCTAGTACCACTATATTGGAAATGAAACACAAAAATCGTTTTTCCAAACCAAAGAGCTTGCGAGAGAACCGATCAATAGAAAACAAGGAACAAATTTGCCAAAATCACACAAGTGCCAAACGCAAACACAACGACTTTTAAGTGAACAATTCTAACAAAAAAAAACAAGGAACGATTGTAATCCAATCCTGAAACGCCTCCACTAATGGAATAAGAAAATACAGACTTCTCACCGATCCAAATTGGGTCATCACAACTACTTGGAAGATGAAAATATATTACAGACTCGCGAGAAACAAGAGATGACGAGAGGAATTATCTGAAACTATACTTCCTTCAAAATAGCCAACAATCTCTCTTTCTCTCTCCAAAAGTTGTAAAGCCTCAACTTGCATTTATTAGGGTTAGAAAAATAACTTTATATAGTCCCATCAATCCTGCAACAAATTTGGACCATTAGATTTGATCCAATAGTGTAGATAAATACCCATAACTCGTCTCAACCCGACGATTGAATTCGGAATGACCTAAAAGAATAGTTATGCTCAACTGGGATCGAATTCGAACCAAACTCAGTCAATGCCAAAGAGTTTTGTCTGAAATATAATGAACTCGGACCGATCTCGGACTGACCAAATTCGGACCAAACTGAGTCTGGTCTGGACAGATTATCAGATTGCATATTTTTGAACTATATTTTGACGCCTTCAGCTTTCAAAGCTTCTCCGACCTACGAACGATGCACGTGGCACTCCGAAATACCCTTTATGTATATTAAAAATACCAACTAACAGTAAAGACCCATGAAAATTGACAACTATTTTATACATAGTTCCTGGAATTATTGACTCAACTCCATCGACAACTTCCAAAGTGTCATGTGCATTTTACATGGACGTCAGGTATAATTTAAGTGGTGGTTGATAGTTGGGGGACGGACATTCATTATATTTCGAAAAGGACTCGCAACCTCCAAAGATAGTGTTTGGGTGACATGTTTCATTATTTTGAAATAGTCTCATAATCCAAAAGTTATCATATAGGAGTGTATGAAGTACTAACTGTAAAAAAAATAGTTAGAAACATACGTTTACAGGTTGACCTTATGCTTCATTTGAAGTTAAAAAATTGATATTCATAATCCAAAGAATTGGGGTAATATCATCTTCTATTTTATGACATAATAAAACATGGACAAATTTTAAAATTAAAATTAATTGGATGATAATTTTTTTAGATTAAAATTTATCATATCAAATATCATGTCAGATATTACATAATAAAAATTACATCATCTACTTTTTAAAAATAAATATCAGAATTGTTTAAAATTAGTATTAAATAAAAAAATCAGAAATGCGTGTCCGAGATCTCAACCATGTATTGTCGATCAAAATAAGTGAATGAAATTTAACATTTAAGGAAGGAAAAATAAAAATAAAAATTATGGTGCGTTTGATTGCAAGTTTAAAAATATGTAGATTTTTTTTTTTTAAGTAATTTTTTTGTATAAAATTTTAAAAAATTTATGGAAAACTTAATTTGGTGTTAGATTGTCATTATTTTTAATAAAAATATTTTTTTTTAGTAAAAAATAATATTTTTTATGGATGAATAAGTTTTATTTTGCACCATTTTAGAAAAAATATAAATATTTTATATATTTTAAAAGATAATTTTATGAAAAATATAAGCTATCAAATACTACCATTGGTAAACAAATTTGATAAAAATATTCTCCATGAAAAAAAATCAAACAGGCCGTACATGAACTCTCATTGGTATATATTTTAGATATAATTCCGTATAGTTATACCCATTATATTTAACAATAATGCCTTATGGCCCTCTGGGGGTTGGCTCCCAACTGCCCCGGCCGACGTGGCGTTCCCTCAGCTCCCAAAAAGAAAAAAGAAAAAGAAACTCAGAAACTCCCCTGCCAATTGTTTGTCGCCATGTCAGCGGGCGATGAATGGTCCCGGGAGTCCTAAACCACGTCAAAATAATTAATAAATAAACGAGTCCATTTTTGTTCACCCACAAATACTATGGTGTTTGTTTACCCTCCAGTAGAAAATGCACACGTGGCATTTTCAAAGTCAAAACCACCTTGGTTGGTGAACAAAACCACTTGCAAGATGGTTTTGTTTGGATGAAGATACCACGTGTGCATTTTCTATTGGAGGGTGAACAAACATCCTAGTATTTGTGGGTGAACAAAAATAGACTCTAAATAAACGGTTATGAAATAATTCACTCTCTCTCTCTCTCTATTATCTATATAAGCACGAGTAGTTGTTGTGATCAGTCGATCCTCCCTCCCTGAAGCCCAAGAAGATATAGAGAGATGGCTGCAGTAGTAATCATTGTGGGGTCCGGCCCGGCCGGCCTCGGCGCCGCCGCGAGCCTGGGCGCATTCTCCATCCCTTGTCTCATCCTCGAGAGGGACGAGTGCGTCGCCCCTCTCTGGCGCAAGCGGGCCTACGACTGCCTCCACCTCCACCTCCCGAAGAGCCTGTGCCAGCTCCCCCACCTCCCCCACCTCCCCGCCGCCCCGAGCTTCATCTCAAGGGACGGCTTCCTCCGCTACCTCGACGAGTACGCCGACGGGTTCGGCCTGCGCCCGCTGCTCCGTCGCGAGGTGGTGTCGGCCGCATTCGACGAGGGGAGCGGGAGGTGGCGCGTGGTGGCCAGGAACCTCGGGTCGGGCGAGGAGGAGGAGGAGGAGGAGTACGAGGCGGAGTATCTAGTGGTGGCGAGCGGAGAGAACGACGCGAAGGTGGTGCCGGAGTTTCCCGGGGTGGAGAGCTTCGGAGGGGCGGTGGTGCATTCGAGCGATTACCGGTCGGGGAGGGGGTTCGAAGGGAAGGAGGTGCTGGTGGTGGGGAGCGGGAACTCCGGGATGGAGATTGCCCTCGACCTGTGTAGGTCGGGAGCTAGGACTTCTGTTGTGGTTCGAAGCGAGGTATCGGCTTATAAATTTTATATTATTAAACTCTTCTGCTCCGTTCGGTTCGGGTTCAATTCGGTTTGTCCGGTAAGTCTGGTCCGGACTTGTCCGGTTTAAGTCCGGTTCAGTCGTTGGGATATTTTTGCCAAAATATTTCCATTTTATTGGTAGATTTTATGACCGTTTAGGGGTATTTTGGTCATTTTGCTAAAATTGACCAAAATATCCATTATAACAATTCTTTTTTTAGGATATTGGGGGTCATTTGGTTTAAAAAAAAATCCCCATAATTCATAAAAATAAACAAAACAAAACAAAACTTTTTTTCCTTAGAAGCAATATAGTGTGAAGATGCAATATCATGGAAAATGATCAACCGCCACATCAACCGCAGGATCAGCAAGCTCAACCCGCACCGCAACAAGAGTTTGAATCGGAAATTTGGTATCGTTTTAGCGGAGTTTACAATGAGCGTTATACGGAAAGAAAATGCTCGAATAAAGTTCTTGTTGAATGCTTGCATTGTAGAAAACGACTCAAATGAGACCATAAATATGGTACAAGAAAGCTACGTAGGCATCTGAAAATGTGTATGAATATCTGGTTATCTTATTTTCTTTTCTTATAAAAATGTATCATTTTTAATATATTTTAATATTGTTAGATAAGTCATGCAACCTATGTTTGAGTTTCAGCTTTCAGTCTCTCTACAAACTTTATTCGCAGTATTACAAATAATTTTTGAAGAGAGGTTGAAAAATTGAAACACAAATATAGGTTGCTTTTTTATGTAAAAATAATAATATATATTAAAAAATAATTTTATTTCTGATATTCTTATGTAATAGTAATATTAGAATGATTCATTAATAAAAAATTGCCTCAGTTAAGTATTTGTTTAATATATTAGGATAAGGGTTGTTTACATTTAATATTTTTTTTGTTATAAAAATTGTCTCCTTAATTAAATCAATTTATATCATCTATTTATTAATTATACTAACAAATAACTCATATACAAAATTTTATATATATATATATATATATATATATATATATATATATATATAACATTATAATTTTAGTTAAGGTTGTCTACATTTAATCTTATTAACTAATTAAAATTAAATAACTTATTATTTATATTTATTAACTTATAATTAATAACTTATATATATATATATATATATATTTCTATTTCTATTTCTATTGGTCCACATGTACATGGACCATGTAGGAATATGAGCAATATGACTCATATTCGTATATAACTTTATTTTAATTGGTCTACATATACATGAACCATGTAGGAATATAAACAATATGGCTCATATATATATATATATATATATATATATATATATATATATATATGTGTGTGTGTGTGTGTGTGTGTGTGTGTGTGTGTAATAAAATAAAATAAATCGGTCCGGACCCAGTCCCGTCAGATATCGGTTCATGGGTTCGGGCTGGGTCCGGCTCCCACGCCTCCGGGCCGGATCGGGCCGACCCAGTTATCTTTTTGGGTTTGGACGCGGACCGACCTGAACTCGATCCAACCCGGTCAAACAAGAGCCTCGGGCCGGCCTGGATCGGTCCAATTCACACCATGAGGTGCTAGTCGGACGAGCATCCGTTGTCTAGCATCTATTTCGTCTAGACTACCGTCTAAATCTAGAAGGTAAAAAAAAAAAAACTAAATCAAAATTTAATTTTTTTAATAGTCGGATTTCGGAAGGTAATAGACATGTGTCAAAGTGGACATCATAACGGATACCATGCACCTAATGTCTAGGCCGTCTTTTAGAAGTAACTAAAATTCTAAAATTATAGCAACAATCAAAGATTATATATTTATATCTATTCTAGCGTTATCAGCACAATCAGTACGAATGTGATAATTCAAAACTTAGATTTCTTTTCAAAGTTTATTAGCCATTTTAGAACACGCACACATACAAGCTAATCAAGGATGAAATTTTCTTTTATTTAGAGTAACAAGCATGAGCTAGGACCAGCTAGATTTAGTGACAACAGTCCTAGCTCATCTAACTAATGTATTCTATAATTATAATAACAATTGAAGATTATATATTTATATTTATTCTAACATTATCAGCACAACCAGTATGAAGGTGATAATTCAAAACTCAGATTTTTCTTGAAAAGTTATTAGCTATACCTAGAGCACACACACATATAAGCTAATCCAGGATGAATTCTTCTTTAACAAGCATGAGCTAGATTTAGTGACAACCGTACTCGTCTAACTAATATATACTAATATATTCTATAATTACTAGTAAATATACGAACGTTGCAAATAATTTTTTTTCCAATATTATTGTAAATTAATTTAAATATTTAAATATATTTTAATTATATTTGTTATGGATATATCTTTATTTTTTATAAAGTCTTAAAATACTAGTCGTCTAAGCTATACGTATATTCTTACGTAATTAAAAATTAAATAAATTAAATAAATTTTAACTAATTGTTTAAGTACATAATATTATGTAATTATAGTCAAATATCTCTTCTAGTTCATGTGGTTAAGGTGGGAGATATTTTTCTTGGTTGATCAAGTTCCATTTTCCAAGGGTGTTATGTATAATAAATTTAATTTTTTTCAATAATTTTTTTTACGTAATATTATTATTTTTTAAATAAATGGTTGATGATTTACAAATGACTTGGACGACAGACATTTTGAAGTCTCATTATAAAAGTATATATAATAACAATTGAGGATTATATTTTTATTCTAACGTTATCATCCCAGTCAATACGAAGGTGATAATTCAAAACTTAGATTTCTTTCGAAAATTTATTAGGTATTTTTTAGAACACGCACCCATACAAGCTAATCAAGGATGGATTTTTCTTCTATTTAGAGTAACAAGCATGAGCTAGGTTTAGTGTAACATGTGTCCTAGCTCGTCTAAATAACATATACTTTGATTAATGTTTGGATTGGATGCGTGCAGCTTCATCTTGTAACCAGAGAGATATGGTCGTGGGGAGTGTTTCTCATGAAATTCGTGTCCGTCGATATGGTGGACACAGTTGTGCTTTTTATGTGTAAATTGAAGTTTGGGGATACATCCAAGTATGGACTACGGAGACCAAGTAAAGGACCAATGTACTTAAAGCTCAACACCCCATCGTATCCCGTTGTCGACACGGGCACATTCCAAAAGATTAAAGATGGAGAAATCCAGGTATATGTATACTACTATATATACATGTGCATTGTACATATTTTAACCATATTTTAGTTTAAAAAAAAATTTATTACTGGAAAAAACAAAAGACAATAGAAGAGCAAAATTTATTTCTCTTAGTTTTATTTTTCTATACATAATTACTTAACCGTCCTTATTAAATTTAATGAATAATTTTAATTAGTAAACTTAGATAAATACACGTCTAGAAGAAAAATATTTACGAAAAAGCTGTAAAAAGACTTAATTGATTTATTTCTCAAAGAGGGGTACATATATATAGGAGGAGGCTAGCCTCCTTACTTTCTATCCAATGTGGAACTAAATAAGTTCCCGTAACTCAACACTCTCCCTCAAGATGGACGATAGATATCAATCATCCACATCTTGTTACAAAAGATGTCAAACTCTCTAGAATCCAAACATTTAGTTAAACAATCAGTTATTGGTCCGCTGATTTCACATAGCTCAAAGTCAAAAAAAAATTATTCAGCTGCTCCTTGATGAAGAACCGGTCAATCTCCACATGTTCGATGCGATCATGCTGTACTGGATTGTTTGCAATATCAATTGCCGATTTGTTGTCACACCAAAGTTGCAGGGAGTCTCCTCTAAATAAACGCATCTCAGCCAACAAGCTATTCACCCACATCATCTCGCACAGGCTAACTGTCATAGCCCTGTACTCAGCCTCAGCTGTAGACCTAGCCACTATATCTTGCTTCTTGTTGCGCCAAGATAAAAGATTGTCTCCAACAAAAATACAGTAACTTGTAGTGGACTTGCGATCGTCCATACAACTCGCCCAATCGGCATCACAATAGTCTTCAACTCTCAGATGTCCAGAACTTCTGAACCATAACTCCTTTCCTGGACTTCCTTTAATATACCTGAGAATTCTGCGAACTGCTTCCATATGCTGCTATCTGGGATCATGCATATATCTACTCACCACACTCACGGCATAAGTAATATCAGGTCTCGTATGACATAGATATATAAACTGACCAACTAATCTTTGATATTGATCCTTACTTACCGAATTATCACCCTCAACGCACAAATTATGATTCTGCTCGATAGAAATCGAAGCAACCCTGCAACCCAGCATTCATGTCTCTGAAAGAAGGTCCAGAGCATACTTTCGCTAAGAAAGCACTATACCCTTTCATGACCTTGCAATTTTAATTCCGAAGAAGTACTTCAACTGTCCCAGATCCTTAACTTCGAATTTCTCTCCAAGTCTTTTCTTCGGCCGTAGGATCTCCTCAGTATCATCTCCAGTAATTACAATATCATTAACATAGACTGCAAGAACGGTGATACGAGTCTTGGAGTGCCTGTAAAACACAGTATGATCTCCATTGCACTGCCTATACCTCATGCCACCGACTGCAAGCCTGAATCTATCAAACCATGCTCTAGGAGATTGCTTTAACCCATACAAAGACTTCTTCAATTTTCATACCTTCTTTATTGCTTGTGAATTAGCAAAGCCTGGTTGAATCTCCATATACACCTCCTCCTGGAGATCTTCATGCAAAAAGACGTTCTTGACATCTAGCTGATGTAGTTGCCAATTGAAGTTGGCAGTATATGACACCAACACTCGCACAGTGCTCATCTTTGCTACTGGAGCAAATGTCTCGTCATAGTCGATACTATAAGTTTGACTATAGCCTTTAGCAACCAATATGGCCTTGTACCTATCAATCTTGTCCTCCGGAGTCTGCTTAACAGTATAAACCCATTTACATCCAACAACACGCTTTCCAGCTGGCAGTGGTACTAGCTCCCATGTGTCATTCTTCTTCAAGTCCTGAAGTTCCTCCTACATGGCACTCAACCACCTAGGATCTTGTTTAGCTACCTGCCAGTTGTTAGGTACAAGCACTGAATCTAATGATGCAAGAAAGGACTTATATGCAGGTGGAGTGGATGCATATGAAATATAATGTGCAATATCAGTATCCCAACTGCCAAACTTAGCTGGAGGTTTTCCAGTATTGACTCTAGAAGTTCTACGAAGCAAGACATGAGTATTAGAAGGATCATAGGAGGAATTGTTACCAGGTGACTCAGGTGGAAGGGCTGAAGAGGGTCCTGGAGAAGAGGGACTTGAGACATCAACATTTAAGGGTACTGGCCTAGGCACAGAAGGAGGAAGCTCATGCTGTTGCTGCTGCTGCTGCTGCTCATACTGCTCATGCTCCCTACATACTCTCAGCTCCCCCTGACTTTCGGGTCCTCCTGAGACACCATCACTCATCGATGACTCAAAAGGACTTGGAATCATACCAACCACGATGCCACTCTCATTCTCCCTCTCTCTACTAGCATTAGTAGAGCCATCCTCGAACAAAGAACTTAATTGTCTTCTCCCCATAAAATGATTCAAACTCCCGGAAGGTTACGTCCATATAGACAAACAACCTTCTTTTAGTGGGACACCAACACTTGTATCATTTCTGACTTGATGAGTAGCCCACAAAAATATATTTAACTGTTTGTGGATCCAGCTTGCTCACCATCATTCTGTGACCTCGTACAAAATATGTGCAGCCAAACACTCTGGGTGGAACAACAAAAATATTAGAGCCCAAGAGCATCTCACATGGTGTCTTCATCCCTAATACTCTTGACGGCATCATGTTAATTAGATAAGCTGTTGTCATAACAACCTCACTCTATAAGAACTTTGGTACATTCATTGTCAGTCAAAGAACGTGCCACTTCTAGTAGATGCCTGTTCTTGCGTTCAGCCACCCCATTCTGAGCAGGAGTGTCTGGGCAAGTGGGTTGATGAAGAATTTTCTGACTAGAGATAAAATTAGCAAACTCCTTGTTAGTGTACTCGGTCCAATTATCTGTTTGAAGAATCTTCACATTTACTCTAAACTGGGTCTTCACATACGCCAAGAAGTCTTGAAAATATTTATCCACCTCAGCTTTCTGCTTCATCATGTAGATTCAGGTCATACGTGAGTAGCAATCAATGAAGGTAACAAACCATCTGAATCCACTGATGAAAGTAGTAGGATATGGTCCCCAAATATCAGAATAAATAAGTACAAATGGCTCAAGACTTCGAAGACCAACTATTTTATAAGTAGAACGTGTATGCTTTCCAAGTTCACAAGCATTACAAAATAACCTTTTTTTAATCTACTTTATGCATTATCTCAGGTTCTAACTTATTCAAACTATCAAAAAATAAATGTCCCAATCTGCAGTATTGAAGCATTGCTTCTGTCTCTGGCCCTCCACTAATAGTAGCAGCGAGCATTGCAGCCTCCCTGTCCAGGTACCAAAGGCCATCACGTCTGATGCCAGTCCCAAGCTTCTTTCCCATAGCCTTCTCCTAAAAAGAACACATATTATGATCAAAAAGAACAATGCAATTCAATTGATCAATGAGAGAGCTAACAAAAAGTAAGTTGACCAAAAATGAAAGAACATACAGGACAGATGACAGGATAACATATGAAGTACAATGGACCGAGCCAGTACCCCTGATGGATTGGGATGTCCCATCAGCAGTCTGAACTGTCTCGGGATGTATATGTTTGCTCGGATAATATAATGCAAACTCATTATATGCACCTGTGATATGCCTAGTTGCACCAGAGTCTATGATCCAATCAGTATGAGATTTAGTGGATGCAAGTGCCTGAACCGGGATACTGTTGCCCATATGAGCAGCGTAACCAGTAAAGTTACCAAGGTAGGTAGTGTCATCCAGATCCTGAGTAGCCTGTCCCTTACCCTTAGAACTCTCAACCTGAAGCTTGAACTGGTGTAGTTCCTTCAGCTCTGCCATCTTGGCTCCAGTCATCTTAGTAGTGGTCTCCTCTGACACAACTAGGTGAGAAACTCCCCGGCCTCCATGTCCCCTGCCTCCTTGACCTGTACGTCCACCTCTCTGTCCTCTACCTCTTCGACCACGACCAGAATTACGGGGTTGATGGCAGTTGTAGCTGAGGTGCCCTTTCTTCCTACAATTGTAGCACTCCTTGTCATCGTTGATGGGAGCACTAGGAATCACCAATGCCGAGCGGACAGCAGATGAGGTATCGCCTTTCATCACTTTCTGTCTGATCTTCTCTTGCTCCATCGATGCAATAGTCTCATTCAGGGATGAAAAATATGGCAGATGACACATTGCTGCCCTTCTAGCCTCAAATTGTGGTTTCAGACTCTTGAGAAAATGAGCCACACGCCTACGCTCAAGGTACTATTTTTTAAGGAGAAATTCTGCCTGATTTTGCAATGATAGCGGATCATAGTGATCCAAGTCCGCCCATAAGAGATGTAGCTCCGCTGCATACTGGAGTTCTGTCTTCTTCCCCTATGTGGTAGCATCAATCTTTTCCTCAACTTCTATCATCAACATGACACTTCCAGCTCCAGAGTACATCCCAGCCAATGTCTTTCAAACATCAGTTGTACTGCAGATTAACTCCACCATTCCAGCTATGGATGGAGACACAAAAGTCATCATCCAAGAAACCACCAGAGAATTAAGGTGACTCCATGTGCTCCACTCAGCACTCGTCTTATCCTCTGGCTCAGTGCACTCTCCCTTCAAATATTTTTCAAGTCCCTTGGTTCGAAGGTTCAACAATGCCCTCATAGACTAACTTAGGTAGTTTCTCGTTCCCTCAAGTTTGATGTCATTGGGCAGCAACTCTATCTTCTTTATCACTTGTGACGGTTCTGGTGCGGGCACGACTGCCCTATTGGATGAGGTCTCCTCTATTTTGGTCTGAAATATCCTGGCCACCCCCTTCAATATCTCTTTCAACTCTTGACTAGCACAGTTGCACACAGGGACGAGGTCAAACACAACTCAAACACGTGTCGTACGTGTCACGCCCCAGTCCCAAAATGCCGAGGGGCTGGAGATACATGGCAATGGCCAGCAGCACGCACCGATGGATAACCCAATTTAATGGAACCATCAGGGCGTACTTAAGCTGTAAATAAGGTATACTACACAAGTCACACTAATCTCATCCATAAAGATAAAGAAATAAACTGCATACTGAATGAAAATAAGTAGCAACAACAAATCACAGCTAGTCAGTCGGAGAAATAATCCGACTTAAGTCTGAATAAACTGGCTCTATAGGCCAGGAACAAAAGAGATAACATGAAATAAATGAGTACTGGAACAGGCACTCAGGAGAAGTCCTCGGCAGTCACCTCATCTTCAGTGTTCGGTTCAGCTCCAGCAATAGCTTCAGCTCCGGTCCCGTATACCTCAGGATACTGCTCCTCAGCTAAACCTGGGGACATAATCCATTCCAGGTCCTCAGTGGACATAGCAAGGCACAAGATAAAACAAGCCAACTGAATAAGCAGTGCAATAAATAAATGAACAGCAGGATAAACTAAGTAACCATCTATGTGATATGCAAATGAGAGCAACACTAGTACTCAGGCTGAGACCGCTACAAGCTCTGTGTCGGGGAGCCGGGTAGCAGTAATAACGCGTAAAGGGTCTAGCTCTGCTGGAGAGTCTACAACCTCACAATAATAGTAGATATATATATAGAACAGCCTGTAGCCTGTGTGTCTCTCCCCACCCAATGTAATCACGCAAGCCATGACCATAACGTCTCATGTCCATGTCAGCGGGATTATAACTAATGCAACAAGTCATACTGTCTATAATAAATGTCTCTATCAAGTCCTGTATCCTATACAGAATTACCACGAATATCTCAGGAGGATTCTGTCCATGATAGTGTCAAGTGTCCTGGGTTGTAGGGTACTTGATAGGTCAAGTACAAAAGTAAGGGAATCGTAAATCCGACTATGATCGAACACTAGGTACGTCACGCGTACGGTGTTGGCACCCGACTATGATCGAACACTAGGTACGTCACGCGTTTCCTAGGTTAAGCAGTTTAAACCAGTTTATATGAATTTGCATAAGAAATCCAGCAAAGTATTTTTACAGAAAATATGAAAATAATGACTGCAAGTTTGTCAAGGTGCACTTGCCTGGTGTTTGAATTCCACTTAGGTCCTGGTTTCGAAAATTTCCAGAGATGTCTCCGAAAGCTGAAATAAGCAGTACCATCACGCTCAGAAGGTATCAAACAGCTAGGAACGCTTGTCCTTGGGTCCAATTTGGAGACAAGGGCAAAAACGATAATTTTGGCCCAAAACGGGGTCCACCGGTGGGCCCGCTTTGCACCAAAAAACGTGTCAGGGTCAACGGTCTCCAAATTCACCAAACTTAGTGTCAACAGGTCAGGAACGCTGATACGAACCCAACGGAACTTTCAGATTTGAATTCCGATGAGCCGATCACGAAATCGCCCGTCGAGCGGGGCCTGTGGGGCCCACGACACGCGATTTCGTCAACGTTCTCAGAATCGAACCAAACTTGACCCACAGGACCAGCGTATCGCTACGAGTCCAATGGCGTAAGTTTCGTATCGATCTGACGTGTGTGCATAAAGTTAGGGTGAATTACAGAAAAGACGGATACGGGACGATGTCCGCGGATACGCGTTGATTCCGGTGTGCACGCACACCCGAATCAGCTTCCGCGAAATCCCACACGTCCGTATCGACAAGGCACGTATCTGTGAAGATCGCACGCGACCAAGTCGTCCCGTTTGGCGGGGTGTACTCAGTTCCGGGGTGAAACAGGGTCTGATTTTTCCTGTTTTTGGATCGCGGTGTGCGATCACCACAGGACGCGATGCCCCGAACGGTTTGTCCGGACACCGAGAGGGTTATACAGGCTTCGCGACGTAATTTACAGAATCGAAATCAGAGATGCAGGGTGCAAGATACGAGTACCTGAAGGGGACCCGAGAAACCGAGTTTTGAACTGTGTCCGACACGCGAGTTCTTGTCCCGCTGTGTCCGGCCTAGGGCTGGGCTGTGTCCGCGTGTCCGGGGCTCTGGGCTGAACTGCGGTGGCCGGGGAGGACGCTGGTGGCTGCGGGGCTTGGTCGGCGGGAAGGAGGTCGTCGATCGGGGCCGAGCGGTGCCGAGGGGAGGTCGGCGGAGATAGGGGAGGCCGGCGGCGGGAAGAGGGGAGAAAGGAGGAGAGGTGCTGGAGAGGGGAGGGGAGCTCTGGACGGCGGGTTCCGGGCACTGGCGGCTGGGGGAGGAAGGACGGCAGGTCGAGGTGGAGAGGGGTCGCCGGAGATCGGGTTCGCCGGAGTCGGGGTAGAGTTAGGGTTTGCGGTTTGGGGAAAAATGAGGCGGAGGAGAGGTGAATATATAGGTGGCGTAGGCGAGGGTGAGGCCGGGGCGACGTGGGCGAGGGGGAGGACGACGTGGCGGCTCTCGCGGAGGGGAGGCGACGTGGTGGCCGAAAATCGCGGCGGCGGCGGAGTTTTCGGCTCGAGCCGAACGGGGGTTGGGGGTGATGGAGGCGGGTCGGGTCGGGCGCGGATCCGGGTCTGGCCGACCCGCCCGACCCGTTAACAGGGGGCTGGGATGGGTTCTTAACGGGCTCGGCCCACTGGGCCGGGCCGGCCCAAAAGCTAAAAAAAAAAACCGAATAAAAAATAATAATAATAATTATTAAAACAGTAATTAATTAATTAATTATAAAATAGTTTTTAGGCTTTTAAAAATAGGTCCGAGGCCCAATAAAATCCCAGAAAATTATCCTAAGTCCGGTTTTCTATTTTACACCATAAAATCATATTTTCATTTCATTTTAATGTTATTTATTGGCAATTAAAAATTACAAAATTACTACAGGGCCTATGTAAATTCCTGAAAAATTGCATATTAATTCCAAAAATTGATTTTAAAAATCTAAAAATTTTAGGGTGTTTACAATCTACCCCCCTTAAGAGGATTGCATCATCGCAATCGAAGGGTAAACTATAAAGGCAAGATTTACAAAATTAAAGAATGCTTAGGTTCTACCTGATTCTGCAAATAGGTGTGGATAACGCTGCCGCATAACATCTTCTCGCTCCCAGGTCGATTCGCCAGGAGAGTGCTGCTTCCAAGATACTCGAACCAGCCTGATTGTCTGCCCTCGCAGTGTCTTCTCGCTGGTGTCGAGTATACCCACTGGCTGTTCCTCGTATCTCAGGCTAGGTCTCACCGAAATCTCAGAATGATCAACTATATGGCTTGGGTCCGTCACATATCTCCTCAGTTGTGAGACGTGGAATACATCATGCACTCCCTCTAAGGATGGAGGTAATGCAAGACGGTAAGCCACCTCACCAATGCGCTCTAAGATATCAAATGGCCCAATGTACCTTGGGCTTAACTTGCCTCTACTGCCAAATCTGATAGTACCTCTACTGGGCGAGATCCTCAGAAATACATGCTCTCCTTCCTTGAACTCCAGGGGTCGTCGGTGTGCATCGGTCCAATGCTTCTGTCTATCCTGGGCTGCACGGAGATGGTTCTGAATCTGTTTTACTTTCTCCACTGTCTCCGTTACCAGCTCTGGACCTAGTAATTGACGTTCGCCAACGTCGCTCCAGCATACAGGCGATCTGCACTTCCTTCCGTACAACGCCTCGAAATGTGCCATCTGAATGCTTGCCTGATAACTGTTGTTGTAGGAGAACTCCACTAAGTGCAGATGATCTTCCCAAGATCCTCCAAAGTCCAGTATACAAGATCGCAGCATATCTTCTAGGATCTAAATTGTGCGCTCTGACTGTCCGTCTGTCTGAGGATGATAGGCAGTACTGAACTTGAGCCTAGTGCCGAGACTCTCTTGCATGCTTCGCCAGAAGTGAGATATAAATCTCGAGTCTCGATCTGATACAATACTAACCGGCACTCCATGTAATTTTACGATCTGACGCATATACATGTCGGCTAGTACTTCCGTGGATTGTCCAACTCTGAACGGCAAGAAGTGAGCCGACTTAGTGAGCCGATCCACGATGACCCATACTGCATCCTTTCCACTAGGGCTTCTTGGAAATCCAGTGACGAAGTCCATGGTAATATGCTCCCACTTCCATTCAGGGATGGGAAGCGGCTGCAACATATCTGCAGTCCTTTGGTGCTCGGCCTTCACCTGCTGGCAGACTAAGCATTTTGCCACAAATCGGGCAATCTCCCTTTTCATTCCATGCCACCAGAAATATTGTCTTAGGTCCCGGTACATCTTGGTTCCTCCTGGATGAACCGAGTAGAGGGAGCTATGGGCTTCTGTCATCAATTCCTGCCTTAATTCTCCATTTGGAACACATAGGCGATTTCCGCACCTTAATGTTCCGTCCTCGTGGATGCGAAGTCCCGTCTGCAGGCCTGCTTCTGTTCTTTCTCTCAACCTTCGGAATCTGGCATCATTAGGCAAAGCTTCCTTGATTTTCTCCACCAGCGATGACTTTACTTCGAGGTTAGCCAGCAAACCATTTTGTCCAGGTAGAACAACCTCTATCTGAAGATCTTGCAAGTCTTGTAATAGTTGAGGCTGCTCCGTTAAGAAATAAGCCGAGGGTTTTCTGCTGAGGGCGTCGGCTACAACATTTGCTTTCCCCGGGTGGTACTGCAGATCGATGTCAAAGTCCACCATCAACTCAAGCCAACGCCTTTGCCTCATGTTGAGCTCCTTCTGTGTATAAACATACTTCAAGCTCTTATGATCAGTGAATATCTCGACCTTCTCTCCATACAGATAATATCTCCAGATTTTCAATGCAAAAATCACTGCAGCTAGCTCCAGGTCGTGCGTTGGGTAGTTCTTCTCGTGGACCTTCAGCTGCCTCGATGCATAAGCGATAACCTTGCCATGTTGCATCAAGACACAACCTAGTCCACTACCGGACGCATCACTATAAACAACAAAACCTCCTGACCCTGAGGGAAGAGTCAAGACTGGTGCTGTTGTTAGACGCCTCTTTAATTCTTCAAAGGCATTCTGGCATTCTTTCGTCCATATGAACTCCTGGTCCTTCCGTGTCAGCTTAGTCATCGGCTCTGCGATCCTTGAGAAATTTTCTACGAACCGCCGGTAATACCCAGCAAGTCCAAGAAAACTTCTCACTTCTGCAACAGAGGTAGGGGTAGGCCAGGTTTCTATAGCAGTGACATTTTCTGGGTCCACAGACAGTCCTTCACCCGAGATAATATGCCCTAAGAATGGCACCTTGTCCATACAGAACTCACATTTGCTGAGTTTGGCATATAGCTTCTCCCTTCTCAAAGTTTTGTCACGCCCCAGTCCCAAAAATGCCGAGGGACTAGAGAAGCGTGGCAATGGCCAGCAGCACGCACCGATGGACAACCCAATTTAATGGATCCACCAGGGCATGCTTAAGCTGTAGTCTAGCAGGAAATAGATCCAATGTTACAGGTCACAGACTAATCTAATCTCATCCACAACAGATAATCACAGATTAAATGCCAGAAATAATGGAATAGAATAACTATCAATCTCACTAACTATCTCGGTGAACAATCCGAGATTATGTCTGTTACATCAATGCCAATAGACAGGAAATAAAGGAACTGGAAATAGAAACAAAAATAACTGACTACATACGGCCAATGCTCAGGAGAAGTCCTCTGGTGCGAGCTCGTCTTCAGGTCCTGGTACAGCTCCTGGAAGTGCTCTGGTACGGGGTATCTCTGGATGGATCTCTTCAGCTATACCTGGGGACATAGTCCATTCCAGGTCCTCAGGGGACATAACAAGGTACAGATAATACAAGCCAAAATATAAGCAGTGTAGCAGAATTAAATGAAACAGCAGGGTAAACTATGTAACCAGCTAAGTGATAAATGCAAGTTGAGAGCATCACTAGAACTCAGGCTGAGACCGCTACAAGCTCTGTGTCGGGGAGCCGGTAGCAGTAATAACTATGAATTACACTATGTTATATACTATGTTTTATATATAATATCAGCCTGTAGTCTGTGTGTCTCTCCCCACCCAATATAATCCCACGTCTCATGTCCACGATGCCTCATGTCCATGTCACGCACGATTATAACTAATGCAGCAAGTCTGATAGCTATGAATCAAATGTCTAAGAATGTAAAGTCTATGTCATAAAACATGCATCCTATACAGAATCACCTCGAATGTCTCAGGAAAACTCTGTCTCATGAAATAGTGTCAAGTGTCCTGGGTTCTGGTGTACTTGATAGGACAAGTACAAGAATAAGGGTATCGATTGACCATCTCTAATGACGTACCCAACACCGCGTACGGGGTTGGCACCCGACTATGATCGGACACTAAGCACGTCACACGTTTCCTAGGTTAAGCAGTTAAAACAAGTTACATATGGATCTACCAGAATTCAAGTAAAATACTATAACAGAAATTACTGAGAATTTACAAGCTCTATGTTCTCACTGATGCAAAATTAACCAAGAAAAATATATAGCAAGCTGCAGCGTTTGGCAAGGTACACTTGCATGTGGTTCCGGCTATGTTTGCGGTTCTGACTTCGGTTGGATTTGCAGGCGGTACTCCGGTTGCTGAAACAAATATCACCATCAGATCCAGAAAATATCAATCAGCTAGAAATGCCTGTCCTTGGGTCCAATTTGGAGACAAGGGCAGAAACGGCAGTTTCGGGCCAAAACGGGGCCCACATGCGGGCCCGCTTTGCACCGAAAAATGCGTCAGGGTCAACGGTCTCCAAATTTACCAAACTCAGTGTCAACAGGTCAGAAACGCTGATACGAACCCAACGGAACTTTCAGAATTGAATTCCGATGAGCCGATCACAAAATCGCCCGTCGAGCGGGGCCTGTGGGGCCCACGACACGCGATTTCGTCAACGTTCTCAGAATCGAACCAAACTTGACCCACAGGACCAGCGTATCGCTACGAGTCCGATGGCACAAGTTTCGTCTCGATCCGACGTGTGTGCACGAAGTTAGGGTGAATTGTAGAAAAGGCAGATACGGAGCGATGTCCGCGGATACGCGTCGATTCCGGTGTGCACGCACACCCGAATCAGCTTTCACGAAATCCCACACGTCCGTATCAACGAGGCGCACGTATCTGTGAAGAACGCACGTGACCAAGTCGTCCCGTTTGGCGGGGCGCACTCAGTTCCGGGGTAAAACAGGGTCTGGTTTTTCCTGTTTTTGGATCGCGGTGTGCGATCACCACAGGACGCGATGTCCCGAGCGGTTTATCCGGGCACCGAGAGGGTCATACAGGCTTCGCGTAGAAATTTACGAAATCGAATTCCGAGCTACGAGGAGGAAATTACGGGTACTAGAACAGAGTAGAAAAACTAGGGTTTACCTTGAGTCCTTGTGTCAATCTGACACTGTGTCCGACACGAAGGGCCGTGTCCACTGCCCGTGTCCTGCTGGGACCGTGTCTGGCAGCTGGCCGAGGTCGGCGGAGGGTCGGCGAGGGGCTGGACGGCTCTCGGGGAGGCGGAGATGCGCCAGGGGAGGCCGGCCGGAGGGCTGAACAGCCGGGGTCGGGGTCGGCTTCGCCTGGGAAGGGGGTTGCTCGGCCTGGGGACGGGGGTTTAGCTCTGGAGGAGGAGGAAGAAGAAGAAGAAGGGTCGGGGGTCGGCGTTGGAGCGAGGTCGGCGCTCCGGTGAGGGGTGGCCGGAGTTAGGGCACGGCGGGTTCGGGTTAGGGGGAAAAGAGGCGGAGGAGGGGCTATATAAAGGGGCTCAAGGGGGCTCGGCCGGGGACGACATGGCCGCGGGATCCGGAGGGGGGGCGACGGGTCGTGGGGGCATGGACGGGGCGGTTCTCCGGCGTCGTGGCCGGAGAACGCGGGTTCGTGGGTGACAGGGGAGAGGGGGAAGAAGCGGGTCGGGTCGGTGCGGGTTCCGGGTTGGGCGGACCCGCCCGACCCGCTAAGCCCGGGTTGTGGGCTGGGTTTACTTAGGTGCTGACGGGCTCGGCCCACTGGGCCAGGCCGGCCCAAAACCAATAAAAGAGATAATAATAATAATAATAATAATAATAATAAAAACAATTAATTAATTAAAATAGTTTTTAGGTATTTAAAAATAGGTCCGGGGTCCGATAAATTCCAGAAAAATTGCCCTAAGTCCAGTTTTTCATTTTACATCCAAAAATATTATTTTTATAATATTTTAATATTATTTAATATCAATTAAAAATCATTTAAAAATTAAAACCCTGTTTTTAAATTACAGAAAATTTCCAGAAAATTCCAGAAAATTATGAAAAATCCAGTTTTGAAAATTTTGAAAAATCAGGGGGTTTACAATCTACCCCCCTTAAGAGGATTGCGTCCTCGCAATTAAAGAATAACCGGTCAGCAGAGATGACACGGTCGCAGGAATCGTTTGAAAACACATCACAAGATACTTAGGGAAATACCGTTTCCCTAAAAATGAAAGTTATGCACTTCCAGAAAATCTAGTTAAAACAAAAGATCTACAACTTTTATGAAAACCAGGTTGTTATTAACAGGTTGTAATTTACTAGGTTGGGGCTGAGGTCACGAACCAATAGGCACGAGCTAAAACAAGACTAGAAACGGATAACTACGATTCACTTACGCGCATCAGCGTCCTGCCCAGTCAGCGCATAAGCTTGCCCTCGTCCTTGAGGTAGATTCCTCTGCTGCTGTTGGGCTTGCTGGAAGAGTGTCGCCTGAGGTGCCAGAGGTGGCCTCGGTGCTGGCAAAGCTGGTTGGTTTGCCCTTGGTGCTCCATCTCGATGCTGGGGACAGTCCTTGGCTATGTGTTGATTGGTGCCGTAAATCAGGCACAATCCCAACTTGCGTCTGCAGTCCCTCTCGACATGGCCTATCTTGCCGCAGTAGTGACAGGTAGGAAGGGTCTGCGAAGCTGTCCTCGGTGGCTGGTTCGTGTGAGATCTCTTTGCAGATTCTCCTGGCGATGTTCTGTCTGGTGCTGAGGCGATTGGCCTCTTGTGGCGAGATTCCCTCCTGGTGACGTGTTCCAGGCGTCGGGCTGCAGCGAGAACATCTGAGTAGGATGTAGGTACGACGGATCCGATGAGTCTCTGTAGCTCGAAGTTCAGTCCGTCGAAGAACTTCTCGGCCTTCTCTTCCTCTGTCGGGATCAGGGTTGGGGCGAAGCGGCTCAGACGAATGAATTCCGCGTTGTACTCTTCCACCGTCATAGAGTCCTGAGTGAGGCGATTGAATTTGTCCCGCAGTTCTGATCGTGCGATAGCCGGAATGTACATCTCCTAGAAGAGCCTGGAAAACTCTTCCCAAGTGACCCGGTCTGGTCCGAGTCGTGCCTCCTCAGACAACCACCAGTGGTGCGCGTTGCCTGTCAACTGCATTCTGACGGCAGTCATCCAGCGTTCCCGTGGAAGCTCAGCTGCTTCAAGTTGATGCCGGATGTTGGTGAGCCACTCATGAACTTCTGTGGGCTCCTCCTTTCCAGAAAAGGTGCGGGGCTTCAGTTGGCGGAAGTCAGTGATTGAGCCTGTAGTTGGCCGTCGAGCTGGTAGGTTGGCCTGCTCCAGTACAGTTACGATGCTGTCCCTCCAGAAGTTAGCTTCGCGACGCTGAGCCTCGTGTTGGACTTGTTGCTGAGCTTGGATCATCGCGTAGATCATTTGGAATATCTGCTGCCCGTCAATTGGCTGTTCTTGTGGGAGTACGGGCGTTGGTGGAACGAACTGCGGCGGAGGTGGAATGTCATCGCGTCGGAATCGGGAGGTAGGTTGGCCTGCTTGCTGGCTTTTTTGAGTTGAGGGAACTCCTCCGACTGGTGTCACTTCGTCGTCATAGGTGACACATGTAGCTTGTGGGGTTCCGGCGGGAGTCTCATTGCATTCTTGTGGGTCCATTTCCCTGCATCCAAAATAACCAATAAGAGGCGCACAGGAATCAAGACAAGATGCAAGTCAAAATTAGTTCGAATACGATACAGATATCAAAAACGATTCAAGCAAGTGAATGAGATCCTAAAAACCTATCCTATTCTTTATTGCAGGCCTGTTCGGTCCCTAAGTTGAAACCGAACAATTTAGTCGTAGACCTGTATGGGCCACCACAAAAAACTATGTCACGCCCCAGTCCCAAAAATGCCGAGGGACTAGAGAAGCGTGGCAATGGCCAGCAGCACGCACCGATGGACAACCCAATTTAATGGATCCACCAGGGCATGCTTAAGCTGTAGTCTAGCAGAAAATAGATCCAATGTTACAGGTCACAGACTAATCTAATCTCATCCACAACAGATAATCACAGATTAAATGTCAGAAATAATGGAATAGAATAACTATCAATCTCACTAACTATCTCGGTGAACAATCCGAGATTATGTCTGTTACATCAATACCAATAGACAGGAAATAAAGGAACTGGAAATAGAAACAGAAATAACTGACTACATACGGCCAATGCTCAGGAGAAGTCCTCTGGTGCGAGCTCGTCTTCAGGTCCTGGTACAACTCCTGGAAGTGCTCTGGTACGGGGTATCTCTGGATGGATCTCTTCAGCTATACCTGGGGACATAGTCCATTCCAGGTCCTCAGGGGACATAACAAGGTACAGATAATACAAGCCAAAATATAAGCAGTGTAGCAGAATTAAATGAAACAGCAGGGTAAACTATGTAACCAGCTAAGTGATAAATGCAAGTTGAGAGCATCACTAGAACTCAGGCTGAGACCGCTACAAGCTCTGTGTCGGGGAGCTGGTAGCAGTAATAACTATGAATTACACTATGTTATATACTATGTTTTATATATAATATCAGCCTGTAGTCTGTGTGTCTCTCCCCACCCAATGTAATCCCACGTCTCATGTCCACGATGCCTCATGTCCATGTCACGCACGATTATAACTAATGCAGCAAGTCTGATAGCTATGAATCAAATGTCTAAGAATGTAAAGTCTATGTCATAAAACATGCATCCTATACAGAATCACCTCGAATGTCTCAGGAAGACTCTGTCTCATGAAATAGTGTCAAGTGTCCTGGGTTCTGGTGTACTTGATAGGACAAGTACGAGAATAAGGGTATCGATTGACCATCTCTAATAACGTACCCAACACCGCGTACGGGGTTGGCACCCGACTATGATCGGACACTAAGCACGTCACACGTTTCCTAGGTTAAGCAGTTAAAACAAGTTACATATGGATCTACCAGAATTCAAGTAAAATACTATAACAGAAATTACTGAGAATTTACAAGCTCTATCTTCTCACTGATGCAAAATTAACCAAGAAAAATATATAGCAAGCTGCAGCGTTTGGCAAGGTACACTTGCCTGTGGTTCCGGCTATGTTTGCGGTTCTGACTTCGGTTGGATTTGCAGACGGTACTCCGGTTGCTGAAACAAACATCACCATCAGATCCAGAAAATATCAATCAGCTAGAAATGCCTGTCCTTGGGTCCAATTTGGAGACAAGGGCAGAAACGGCAGTTTCGGGCCAAAACGGGGCCCACATGCGGGCCCGCTTTGCACCGAAAAACGCGTCAGGGTCAACGGTCTCCAAATTCACCAAACTCAGTGTCAACAGGTCAGAAACGCTGATACGAACCCAACGGAACTTTCAGAATTGAATTCCGATGAGCCGATCACAAAATCGCCCGTCGAGCGGGGCCTGTGGGGCCCACGACACGCGATTTCGTCAACGTTCTCAGAATCGAACCAAACTTGACCCACAGGACCAGCGTATTGCTATGAGTCCGATGACGCAAGTTTCGTCTCGATCCGACGTGTGTACACGAAGTTAGGGTGAATTGCAGAAAAGGCGGATACGGAGCGATGTCTGCGGATACGCGTCGATTCCGGTGTGCACGCACACCCGAATCAGCTTCCACGAAATCCCACACATCCGTATCAATGAGGCGCACGTATCTGTGAAGATCGCACGCGACCAAGTCGTCCCGTTTGGCGGGGCGCACTCAGTTCCGGGGTGAAACAGGGTCTGGTTTTTCCTGTTTTTGGATCGCGGTGTGCGATCACCACAGGACGCGATGCCCCGAGCGGTTTGTCCGGGCACCGAGAGGGTCATACAGGCTTCGCGTAGAAATTTACGGAATTGAATTCCGAGCTACGAGGAGGAAATTACGGGTACTAGAACAGAGTAGAAAAACTAGGGTTTACCTTGAGTCCTTGTGTCAATCTGACACTGTGTCCGACACGAAGGGCCGTGTCCACTGCCCGTGTCCTGCTGGGACCATGTCTGGCAGCTGGCCGAGGTCGGCGGAGGGTCGGCGAGGGGCTGGGCGGCTCTCGGGGAGGCGGAGATGCGCCAGGGGAGGCCGGCCGGAGGGCTGAACAGCCGGGGTCGGGGTCGGGGTCGGCTTCGCCTGGGAAGGGGGTTGCTCGGCCTGGGGACGGGGGTTTAGCTCTGGAGGAGGAGGAAGAAGAAGAAGAAGGGTCGGGGGTCGGCGCTGGAGCGAGGTCGGCGCTCCGGTGAGGGGTGGCCGGAGTTAGGGCACGGCGGGTTCGGGTTAGGGGGAAAAGGGGCGGAGGAGGGGCTATATAAAGGGGCTCGAGGGGGCTCGGCCGGGGACGACGTGGCCGCGGGATCCGGAGGGGGGGCGACGGGTCGTGGGGGCGTGGACGGGGCGGTTCTCCGGCGTCGTGGCCGGAGAACGCGGGTTCGTGGGTGACAGGGGAGAGGGGGAAGAAGCAGGTCGGGTCGGTGCGGGTTCCGGGTTGGGCGGACCCGCCCGACCCGCTAAGCCCGGGTTGTGGGCTGGGTTTACTTAGGTGCTGACGGGCTCGGCCCACTGGGCCGGGCCGGCCCAAAACCAATAAAAGAGATAATAATAATAATAATAATAATAATAATAAAAATAATTAATTAATTAAAATAGTTTTTAGGTATTTAAAAATAGGTTCGGGGTCCGATAAATTCCAGAAAAATTGCCCTAAGTTCAGTTTTTCATTTTACATCCAAAAATATTATTTTCATAATATTTTAATATTGTTTAATATCAATTAAAAATCATTTAAAAATTAAAATCCTGTTTTTAAATTACAGAAAATTCCAGAAAATTGTGAAAAATCCAGTTTTGAAAATTTTGAAAAATCAGGGGGTTTACAAAAAGTATAGGTGCACAACCGTACAGATCCGTCCTTCTTGGGTACAAAAAGTATAGGTGCTCCCCAAGGTGAAACACTGGGCCGGATAAATCCTTTCTCCAGAAGGTCGTCAACTTGTGTTTTCAGCTCTACTAACTCCTTAGGTGCTAGCCGATATACCGATGAAGTGATAGGTTCGGCTCCTGGAGTTAGGTCTATTGTGAATTCTATCTCCCGATCAGGTGGTAAACCTGGAAGATCATCGGGAAACACATCCACAAATTCCGTTATGACTCTTGGGTAACTTGAATCTTCTTCTACAGTCAATACCCTGAGAGTTGGCTGGACCCCTTGTTCTACAGCTCCTCGTAGAAATTCAAACTCAGGAAGGCTAGGGGGTCTAAATATCACTTTTCCAAGCCGACAATCCAGCGTCGCATGGTACTGACTTAACCAGTCCATACCAAGTACAACATCGTAATCAGGCATAGAAAAGATCAGGAATTGGGCTCGCATCTCTCGGCCACAGACTACTACCGAACATGATCTACAAGTATCACTAACCGGGATAATTCCACCTCCCGTTAGAATTCTTTTCATCTTCGAGAGAGGTGCGGTAGCTATTCTATGGGTGGCTACGAAGCTAGCAGCAATAAATGAATGCGAAGCTCCAGAATCAAATAATGCTACAGCAGGAATTGAAGCTACTAATATGGTACCTGCTATCACTTCGCCTGCAGTAGCTTCCTTAGTGACTGCTAGTGCATATGCCTGACCTCGTCCCTGAGCGGGACCCCTTTGCTGACGAGCTTGTTGGAACAATGCTGCCTGAGGTGGTAGAGGTGGCCTGGCTCCTCCAGGCCCTGTCTGAGTTGCTCCCCCAGCTGGAAGAGCTGCAGGTGGAGCTGGTCGATTCGGAACTCCCTCTCGACGTTCCGAACAGTCCTTTGAGAAGTGCTGTCCAGATCCGCAAACCAGGCAGAGTCCCAGCTTGCGTCGACATTCCTTTTCAATATGTCCTACCTTGCTGCAGTAATGGCAAGTAGGCAGGTTCTTAGTTGCTGCTCTTGGAGGCGGGCTCTTCTGGGGCCGTTTAGCAGATTCCCCTGGTGATGACTTGGACGGTGCTGAGGAGAAGGGACGTTTCAGGCTTGATTCCCTCCGAGTAACGCGCTCCAGCCGACGTGCTGCAGCTAGGACGTCGGTGTAAGAGATGGCGCGACCGATCCGATTAACTTCTGAAGCTCGAACCTGAGCCCATCAAAGAACTTTTCCGCCTTCTCCTCTTCGGTAGGAATTAGCGAAGGGGCGAAGCGGCTCAGGCGAATGAATTCGGCGTTATATTCCTCCACCGTCATGTTGCCCTGGATTAGGCGGTTGAATCTGTCTCGGAGTTCTGACCGAGCCACAGCAGGGATGTACATTTCCTGGAAGAGTCTGGAGAACTCCTCCCAGGTAACCTGATCATGTCCGAGCCTTCTTTCTTCGGACAGCCACCAATGATGTGCGTTGTCCGTCAGTTGCATCATGACGGCAGTCATCCATTTGTCCCTTGGTAGTTCGGCGGCCTCCAACTGATGCTGTGTGTTTGTAAGCCATTCATGCACTTCAGTTGGTCCTTCCTTGCCCGAAAAGGTACGGGGCTTGAGTTGGCGGAAATCTGTAATAGATCCCGTCGCTGGCCACCTATTTGGTGGGTTTGCATGTTCCAATGCTGCGACTAGGCTGTTCCTTAGGTTCTCGGCCTCTCGGCGTTGGGTCTCCTGTTGGATCTGTTGTTGTGCCTGCATCATGGCGTAGAACATCTGGAACATTTGCTGGCCGTCCATTGCTTGTCCTGGGGGAAAGACAGGCATCGCAGGGGGAAACTGGGGAGGAGGCGGGATGTCATCACGCCTGAACCTGGAACTTGGCTGGCCAGTTTGATTGCTCTGGAAGGATTGTCCTCTGGTATCTGGCGTCGTTCCAGCTTCGCAGGTAAATCCTGCTTCAGTCGGTGTACCCAAGGGGGTCTCGTCACCACTTCTGGGATCCATTTCTCTGCATCAAAAGGAAACAATAAGAACACACAGAGGAATCAAAACAGGATGCAGTTCAAGCAATTAAATTGAATTCGACATAGAGTTCAAAAACGATTCAATAAATGGATGAGATCCTATAACCTATCCTATCTTGTTGCAGGCCTGTCCGGTCCCTAAGTTGAAACCGAACAATTTAGTTTGGACCTGCATGGGCCACCACAAAAACCATGTCACGCCCCAGTCCCAAAATGCCGAGGGGCTGGAGATACGTGGCAATGGCCAGCAGCACGCACCGATGGATAACCCAATTTAATGGAACCATCAGGGAATACTTAAGCTGTAAATAAGGTCTACTACACAAGTCATACTAATCTCATCCATAAAGATAAAGAAATAAACTGCATACTGAATGGAAATAAGTAGCAACAATAAATCACAGCAAGTCAGTCAGAGAAATAATCCGACTTAAGTCTGAATAAACTGGCTCTATAGGCCAGGAACAAAAGAGATAACATGAAATAAATGAGTACTGGAACAGGCACTCAGGAGAAGTCCTCGGCAGTCACCTCGTCTTCAGTGTTCGGTTCAGCTCCAGCAATAGCTTCAGCTCCGGTCCCGTATACCTCGGGATACTGCTCCTCAGCTAAACCTGGGGACATAATCCATTCCAGGTCCTCAGTGGACATAGCAAGGCACAAGATAAAACAAGCCAACTGAATAAGCAGTACAATAAATAAATGAACAGCAGGGTAAACTAAGTAACCATCTATGTGATATGCAAATGAGAGCAACACTAGTACTCAGGCTGAGACCGCTACAAGCTCTGTGTCGGGGAGCCGGTAGCAGTAATAACACGTAAAGGGTCTAGCTCTGCTGGAGAGTCTACAACCTCACAATAATAGTAGATATATATATATAGAACAGCATGTAGCCTCTCCCCACCCAATGTAATCACGCAAGCCATGACCATAATGTCTCATGTCCATGTCAGCGGGATTATAACTAATGCAACAAGTCATACTGTCTATAATAAATGTCTCTATCAAGTCCTGTATCCTATACAGAATCACCACGAATATCTCAGGAGGATTCTGTCCATGATAGTGTCAAGTGTCCTGGGTTGTAGGGTACTTGATAGGTCAAGTACAAAAGTAAGAGAATCGTAAATCCATCTCTAAATGACGAACCCAACACCGCGTACGGTGTTGGCACCCGACTATGATCGGACACTAGGTACGTCACGCGTTTCCTAGGTTAAGCAGTTTAAACCAGTTTATATGAATTTGCACAAGAAATCCAGCAGAGTATTTTTACAGAAAATATAAAAATAATGACTGCAAGTTTGGCAAGGTGCACTTGCCTGGTGTTTGAATTCCACTTAGGTCCTGGTTTCAGAAATTTTTAGAGATGTCTCCGAAAGCTGAAATAAGCAGTACCATCACGCTCAAAAGGTATTAAACAGCTAGGAATGCCTGTTCTTGGGTCCAATTTGGAGACAAGGGCAAAAACGGCAATTTCGGTCCAAAACGGGGTCCACCGGTGGGCCCGCTTTGCACCGAAAAATGTGTCAGGATCAACGGTCTCCAAATTCACCAAACTTAGTGTCAACAGGTCAGGAACACTGATATGAACCCAACGAAACTTTCAGATTTGAATTTCGATGAGCCGATCACGAAATCGCCCGTCGAGCGGGGCCTGTGGGGCCCACGACACGCGATTTCGTCAACGTTCTCAGGATCGAACCAAACTTGACCCACAGGACCAGCGTATCGCTACGAGTCCGATGGCGCAAGTTTCGTATCGATCTGACGTGTGTGCACAAAGTTAGGGTGAATTGCAGAAAAGGCGGATACGGGGCGATGTCCGCGGATACGCGTTGATTCCGGTGTGCACGCACACCCGAATCAGCTTCCGCGAAATCCCACACGTCCGTATCGACAAGGCGCACGTATCTGTGAAGACCGCACGCGACCAAGTCGTCCCGTTTGGCGGGGCGTACTCAATTCCGGGGTGAAACAGGGTCTGGTTTTTCCTGTTTTTGGATCGCGGTGTACGATCACCACAGGACGCGATGCCCCGAACGGTTTGTCCGGGCACCGAGAGGGTTATACAGGCTTCGCGACGCAATTTACAGAATCGAAATCGGAGATGCAGGGTGCAAGATACGAGTACCTGAAGGGGACCCGAGAAACCGAGTTTTGAACTGTGTCCGACACGCGAGTTCGTGTCCCGCTGTGTCCGGCCTAGGGCTGGGCTGTGTTCGCGTGTCCGGGGCTCTGGGCTGAACTGCGGTGGCCGGGGAGGACGCTGGTGGCTGCGGGGCTTGGTCGGCGGGAAGGAGGTCGTCGATCGGGGCCGAGCGGTGCCGAGGGGAGGTCGGCGGAGATAGGGGAGGCCGGCGGCGGGAAGAGGGGAGAAAGGAGGAGAGGTGCTGGAGAGGGGAGGGGAGCTCTGGACGGCGGGTTCCGGGCACTGGTGGCTGGGAGAGGAAGGACGGCAGGTCGAGGCGGAGAGGGGTCGCCGGAGATCGGGTTCGCCGGAGTCGGGGTAGAGTTAGGGTTTGCGGTTTGGGGAAAAATGAGGCGGAGGAGAGGTGAATATATACGTGGCGTAGGCGAGGGTGAGGCCGGGGCGACGTGGGCGAGGGGGAGGACGACGTGGCGGCTCTCGCGGAGGGGAGGCGACGTGGTGGCCGGAAATCGCGGCGGCGGCGGAGTTTTCGGCTCGAGGCGAACGGGGGTTGGGGGTGATGGAGGCGGGTCGGGTCGGACGCGGATCCGGGTCTGGCCGACCCGCCCGACCCGTTAACAGGGGGCTGGGCTGGGTTCTTAACGGGCTCGGCCCACTGGGCCGGGCCGGGCCGGCCCAAAAGCTAAAAAAAAAAAACCGAATAAAAAATAATAATAATTATTATTAAAACAGTAATTAATTAATTAATTATAAAATAGTTTTTAGGCTTTTAAAAATAGGTCTGAGGCCCAATAAAATTCCAGAAAATTATCCTAAGTCCGTTTTTCTATTTTACACCATAAAATCATATTTTCATTTCATTTTAATGTTATTTATTGGCAATTAAAAATTATAAAATCACTACAGGGCCTATGTAAATTCCTGAAAAATTGTATATTAATTCCAAAAATTGATTTTAAAAATCTAAAAATTTTAGGGTGTTTACAGTACGCCTACATGCGATCACGACTTTCTCAATCTATCTGACACCCCCAAACTCATGCGGCATGAGAGATGCACGATGGATAGAACTTGCCGGAACAAGGACTAGAAATAGAGATTTGTGCAAAACTTTCCAGGAAGTATGTTCTCTAATCTCAGAACCCACGTTGAGATCAAAATCATAGGATCACACAAGAGTTCCTCTCTGATTATCGACGATCCAACGACGGATTTGACGACACCCGCAGGAAACGTCGACGACACCCGAGGATGGGGGGGAGGGGGGGGGGGGCGCTTCCACGCACAGAGGAAGGAGGGTCGGATGAGAGACAAGGAAAAAAAATTATAATTTTTTTTTTGAAAAAGGATTCAGAGCTTTAGCTCTAATACCATGTAGAAAATCTTAATTGATTTATTTCTCAAAGAGAATATATATATATATATATATATATATATATATATATATATATATATATATATATATATATATATATATATATAGGAGGAGGCCAGCCTCCTCCTTACTTTCTATCCAGTGTGGCCCCTCCTTACTTTCTATCCAATGTGGGACTAAATAAGTTTTCATAACTCAACAAAAGCTAACTTTTGTTATTATATAGTATTATAGATAATTTAGTATTGTATTGACATAACTGGTTCCTAGAATTAGGACAAGTTTGTTTATTTCATTCTTCTGTCATATTGTTATGTTTAAGTTGTCAAATTCTTTTTTGGCTATTTGATATTACCCCTCTCTTATATTAGGTATAATGATATTACCCTCCTGTTAGATTAAAAGTTAAAAATACCCTCTTGAAAGTGTCGTTAAAAACCTAAAAGTGTCGTTAATGAGTTTTGAAAGTGTCGTTAAAATTTTTAACGACACTTTCAGAAATATATTTTAATCTAATATGAAATAATATCAATATACCTAATCTAAGAGGGGTAATATTATATAGCCATTTTTTTTTTCTTTCTGTTTGTGTCATTGAATGCCAATGTTGTACGTACAATATATAAATTTGATTATGAATTGCCACAGTATAAAATTGAAAAGTAATCGCATCACTTGATTGACCAAATCGTACTATAGAAATATGGTCAGCTGTCACTGTTATAATACTTAATCAGCACTCTTGATGATTAATTTTTATATTATATTATATTATTCATGCAAAATAATAATCATTCTACTTTTATTATTATCTAATTATCTCTCTTAATTTTAATTAATAATTTTGAATTATTAAACATATTTTAATATATATATATATATATATATATATATATATATATATATATATAACCACGTCGTGTTATGTTAATATCATACAAATTGGTATAAAGCACAAATTGATTGTATTTTCTTTCTCTCTTAATTTTAGTTACGAGTGTTATTGCAGGTATTGCCTTCTCTAAAGAGCATAAAAGGAAACAATGTGACATTTGCCGACGGAAAGGTGCGTCATTTTGATGCAATAATTCTTGGGACGGGCTATAAAAGCACGGTTAAGAATTGGCTCAAGGTAAAAGTGTGTGTACTATTATGGTATATATACGTACTTCATTGATAATTATTCCAAAGACTAAAATATAGTTGTTATAATTATTCTAATATTTATTAAGACTAACTTAGGACAACTAAAAAACAATTTCTGTAATTACCCAATTATTTTCATTAATTTAATAAATAATATTAATCGATAAACATATAAAAGAATATATTTGAAAAAAAAAACTATGATGAAAGTGGAATTTTTTCATGATTGTATGTACTAGTATTTATACACGTACGTTACACGTATTTTATAGATTGTTATTAGAAAGACTAAAAGATAGTTAATGTAATTATTCTAGTTTTTATTAAGACGGATTAAGAAGACTAAAAAATATCTACCTTAATTATTTTAAATTTATTATTATTATTATATTATTATATATATTATTTTATACATGAATGTAATTTAAAGACTAGTTAGGAAGACCAAAAAATAGTTTATGTAATTACCTAGATGTCCCTATTAATTTTAAATTTTAATGAATCATTTTAATTAGTAAACATATATAAGAATATTTTTGGAACAAATATTTTTACCTTGAAGTCTATCTTTTCTGTTATATATACTAGTACTAATATATATATGCTAGTGCATTGCACTTATTTTATATTAGGTCTTTCAATATTTTTACTAAGTGAGAAGAACAAAGCTCTTTAATTTTTTTTACTACTTAGGTAGAGTAAATAACAACTCTTCAAATATTTTTTCTAAACATAATTACTAACTATCCATTATTAAAGTTAATAAATAATTTAAATTAGTAAACATAGATAAAAAAAAAAAATTAATAAATACTTCGTGAAGTCTGACTTTTCTTTATATATATATATATATATATATATATATATATATATATATATATATATATATATATATGCACAATCGGCTCAAAATTGAGCCATCAAAGTCGTAAGTAAATATTCAACTAATTTACTTTAAAAAAATTTACAGAGATAAATAAAACTGAAACCAACTCCCCTCTTATCCGTCCAAACTCTAACTAAATACTCAACCAATTTAATTTAAAAAAAAAAGCTTATGGAAGAATAAAAAAAAAAATCTAAAACCGTAAATAAATACTTAAACAAATTTTTTTTTTAAAAACTTCAGGAGATAAATAGTTTTTATAAATAGTAGAAATATATTCATAACAAATTATAATTAAATATAAAATAAATCATAATTAAAATGTGTGTATATATATAAAATATATTTTAATTCAAATATATTTAAATATTTAAACTATTTTTTAATAATATCGAAAAAATTTATTTTATGTGCAACACATACACATGTGTATTTACTAGTGTGTGTGTGTGTATATATATATATATATATATATATATATATATATATATATAATCAGAGACCGTCGAACACGAGTGACTCTTGTGGTTACTGGGAAGAGGTATAAGACCTTAGTTGGATGGTGGAATATCGGTAAATCGAGCTACGGGGGTCTATTCCTTCCATTTATTTGGAGGAAGTTAGGAACAGTGGGCCAAAAAGACATACATGTAATCCAACGTGTACAAAGTTTCGAGCGTTGTGCTAGACATCTCAAAAAATAAAAAAAATAAGAGACCGACTCTATTCTAGTCATGTTAATTTCTCTTGGGCTCCATTTTCCTATCTGGTTCGAAGGCTCCTACTCATTTTTGACTGGAATCGGAAAGTTCCTCACACGAGCCTCACAAGAACATATCATTTATTTGTGATATATTATTTTAATTGTATCCAAAGGAGGATATATAAGGAGAACTGATATGAGCTTATAATATATCGAACTCAACTAACTCTTGTGGTCAGTGAGAAGAGGTACAATTTTTTTGGCTAGACGAATGATATTGAAATTAAATCACAGAGGAAGATGTGGGACAGTGGACCCAAATGATATACACCACATGGCCCAAACTTAAGTAGTTTTATGATTTTTTTTATTATTTTAAATCCAGTCTAGTAAATACACCTTAGAATTATGTAAATACAAGCTGTCCAACAGAGTCTTCTAATAGTATAACAAAGTCTAAATCAAATAATTGATTATTATATTTGCTTGTTTGATATTTTTTTTTTAATGTTTTCTAACGTATCTGAAATATTATTATATTTATGTTTTGTTAAATTCTACTTCAATTTTAAATTTTAAATCTTGAATCTGTCCTTAGTTGTCTCATGCATATTTTTAGTGTCGTTAACATTTTTTTTTACTTCTTTTATCAATGTTCTTTGTTATTTTAAGAGTGTCAAAATTTTTAGGGTGTTGTTATTGACACTCGTAAAATGTTATTATGTACTTTTTTTTAATTTTCTATGATTTAAATTCCAAATCTGCTCATGTATTAAACCCGACGACATTAATTTGTGAATGCATGGACGGATGACATTTTAGGAGTACCAATAATGACTTTATAGGATGATGTTACTGACATTCATAAAATGTCATCTTGCACTCCTAATGCAGTGGCGGATTTGGAATTTGAATAATAGAAAATTAAAGAGAAGTGCATGATAACATTTTAGAAGTGTCAATATCGACATCCAATTTTGACACTAATAAATATTTACATGACTATCAGAATTTAGACACTCATATAACTGTAAAAAACTATCGTATCTCCTAACAAATTCTGTACTGCCTTATAGGGATGAGCATTATTCGGTTTTGGACAAAAAATCGAACCGAACTGAACTTAACCGATTAAGATTCGGTTCGGTTTCGGTTTTGAAAATACTATATTTTTTTATTCGGTTTAGGTTTTGGATTTCGATCAAAAACTGAAAATCGAATAAAATTTTTAGTTTATATATATATATATATATATATATATATATATATATATATATATATATATATATTAAAAATAACGTAAATAAACCGAAAACTGAATCGATTTAATTCGGTTCGGATTGGTTCGGTTATGGACCATTTCGATTCGATTTTGGTTTTGTTTATTGGATTTTTGGTCCAATTTAATTTTTTGTTATCCGATTTGGTTTGAATCGAATTAACCGAATGCTCATCTCTACGGTCTTTATCACTGATTTTTTTTTTCCGACTATCTGATCTACATTGTGGATCCACGGTAATATAACTAAATTATTTTTTTCCTGTTTTCTTCTTCTATTACTATTATTATTATTATTATTAATATTTTATATATTTTAAGGGTGATGATGAGCTGATTGGCGAGGATGGGATGTGCAAGCATGAGTATCCGAATCACTGGAAAGGACGAAATGGACTTTACTGTACAGGATTAATAAGAAAAGGGATTAATGGATGTTCAGAGGATGCATTGAAGATCGCCGACGATATCAATTGTTTACTGAACGGGTCAGTCAGTTACTATCCACCTTTAGCAATGAATACTGATAATTTTACTACAGTAAAACCCTAATTATATATACTCTTCCACGTGTACAATTGTACGTACGTGAAAACAAAATTTATTAAAAAAATATAATTTTATTATAAATACTGTCGTTTCTAGAAATTGAACCCAGTCAACTAAAAAAAATACCTCATATCTTAACCACTTGAGTTATACTTGTTTAGTTATAAGTAAATTATATTAGACAGTTAAAAAATTAATTATTTTTTTAAAATAATTAATGAAGTATTTATAAACGATTTTTAGATGGATCAATTTTGAAATTTTTTCAAGCCGCATTATATATACTAGTTACTTTCACATGCCTTGCAAGTAAAAAAAAAGAAAAAAATTGATATTACTGAAATATAGAAATTTAAGTTATGTTAAAATATTTTAAATATAATTTGAATATATTTTAGTTATAATTTAATATAAATATATATTTAAAATTTTGGATATGTATTTAGTTACATAATATCATTTAGTTAGTTTAAATATAATTTAAATTTTAAAATATTTTAGGATTTACGTATGTTCAGTTAGGAGAATTTTAGGTTAATATTTTTTTTTTTCAAATATGTGAGAAAACAACTACGGTTATGTATTTGAAATTATTTTTTAGTTTTTAAATTAATTGGTTAATGATATACATACGGCTTAAATGGCTACATTTGAAGCCACTTCTAAGCCTCATTATATATACTAGTAAATAAATGCACGTAAAATAATTTTCTTCTTCTGATATTAATATAAAATTATTTAAATATATTTAAATAAAGATTTATTATATATATACTTTTATATTTTAATTAGAATTTGTTATATATTTGCTTATATTTTAATTATAATTAGTTATGGATATATTTTTACTTTTTATATAAAGTCTTAAAAATCGTTTAGCTACGTAATATTATCTAATTATAAATATATATATATATATATTTTTACTCATGTGATTAAGGTGGAAGATATTTTTCCTTTAAAAAATATTTAATTAAATCGTTTTGAAGTCTCATTATATTGTAAAAGTTAATATATATGACAAATGTTTTAGTGATCAATTAATAAAGCCATAGCACATCTGGGATCGGTTTGTTCGACTCCACAGAAAAAAAAAAGAATTATTTCTCCCCATTATTATTGATTAATTATGTGATTTCATTATATCTCTAATATTTAAAAGAGTATTTACACCATTCACTATTTTGTCTGGTAGGGACAGAAGAGTGGAGAAGCTAAAGTTGGAAGAAAATACGAGAGAAAGAGCAAAATTTCTCTAACCGTCAATATCTACAATCAAGGGTGGAATTGTTCAAAGGGATGGGATCAGGGCCGGTCCCGAGGTTTATTAGGTCCAGGGAGAGAAAAAAATTTGTCCCTTCTTTTTTCATAAATGTCTATTTTTTTCAATATATAAATTGTATTAATAAAGATGAAACTTTCAAAAAATACATGACAACAAAAATAATATGGTCCAATAACGATTAAAAAGTTAAACCACTTTCTTCATATTCTCTTGTATATCTTCTAGTACATATTCCTTAGACATAGGTCTCCTCCGATGATCTAAAAAAATTAAAGCACTTTCTTTATATTTTCCAGTAGAAGCCACCTGGCCCACCTCCATTGACTCAAAAAGTTTAACCACATTCTTCACATTTTTCTAGCGATCTTCTAGTACATATTCCTTAGGACTTTGGCTTCCTTCAATGACCTACATAGCAAAACAACCAAATCAAACAAATTCTCATCTAAAATGATTTCTTCTTGCTTTTTTTGAGGCAAAATCATCAATTGTTTGATCAACAACGATATTTTTCAAGATATCCTTTTCAATACTTAAGATTGCTAATCCATTTAATCTGTCTTGAGTCATGGTGGTCCGCAAATAAGATTTAATTAATTTTAACTTTGAAAAACTTCTTTCTGCGGATGCCACAGTAAAAGGTACAGTCAATAAAATTCTATATGCAATAAGAATATTGGGAAACATTTCCATTTTTTTTGCAAACTCCATAATTTTAATGGAGTTTCATGACTTATGCACTTCGTATGCTTCACTAGGTAGCATCTCTTGCAATATTTGTAACTCAGAAAGTAAGTACTTTGCATCAATATCAGACACGTTACCATGTTTCAAAACTATTTCAAGATTCAAACAAGAACTTTTCATTTCATCATCATCCAATGAAACTAACTTAGATGCGTCAAATAAGAATCCAAAAAATACATTCAAATTTTTTCATTTGTTCAAATCTGCTATTTAACTGAGAAAGAGCCATATCAACTAAAAGAAGAAAGTAATCAGTTCTAAATGTTTCTTGAGCAGATTGTTGTTCTCTTTCCGTATTTGGAATCTCATGAAAATATTTCTTTCTAGAAACTCTGCGCTTAATTGGAAAAATGGGCTCAATTTCCAATTCAGATGCAGTTTCTTTAGCATCAATAATGGCAGAAGTAAAGCCGCTTTCTCTATATTTTTTAAACCATGAAATTAGTCTTTCTAAGTTTTTAACAGCAACATCAATAAGCATATTTTCAGATTGCAAGATTTTGCTAATTAAATTTATCTTGTATAAAATTTTATGCCAAATAACCAAACTTAAAATAAAGTCAAAACTTGAAAACTCACCCGAGACTAACTTTTCAGCTTCCCAACTTACTTTGGAATCATCAGCAACTTCAATTAATTTTTTTAAAGCTAGTTTTATTTGAGGAGCTTGGGTTTTTATTGCTTTAACACTTTCAATATGGCTCTCCCAACGTGTGGCAGACAATGATTTCAAAGTTAAGTGATCAACATATTCAAGGAGCAGATTTCATCTCTTTGTTGAATTAGAAAACACATTATAAATAGTTTGACAAGCTCCAAAGAAAGATTTTCCTTTTAAACAAGAATTGGCCATATCACAAAGTACTAAATTCAAACAATGACAGCCACATGGCATATAAAAAGCTTTAGGATTTATATCCAACAATCTTTTCTAAACTCCGTGGTGCTTTTCTTTCATGTTAGACCCATTATCATATCATTGTCCTCTCACATTATCAATATCAAGATCAAGAGAGTGTAGAGTAGATTGTAATTCATTAAAAAGTCCCAATCCAGAAGTATCTTGTACATTTAGAAACTCTAAGAAATATTCTTCTATTTTTATTGGGGTATTGTTCACATCTACACATCTTAAAATTAAAGTCATTTGCTCTTGGTGACTTGCATCAGGAGTGCAATCAAGAATCACCGAAAAATATTTTGCTTCTTTTACTTTTTGAATGACTAAACTATTAACACTTGATGCCAATGTAAGTATCAACTCATTTTGAATTTTATGACTAAGATAGTGATAATTGTCACGCCCCAGTCCCCAAAATGCCGAGGGACTGAGCACGTGAGCAATGGCCAGCAGCACGCACCGATGGACAACCCAATTTAATGGATCCATCAGGGCATGCTTAAGCTGTAGTCTAGCAGTACTAAGTACAAGTCTCAGGTATTTCTAATCTCATCCACAGAAATAACACAGATTAATTGCCAGAAATCATGCAATAGAAATAAATATGCAATATCAAATAAGGTTATCTCGGGAAACAATCCGAGAAATTATTCTGTTATATTTAAGGAGAAAAGACAGGAAATGAAATGCTGGAAATGGAAATACTGTGTAGTTGAAGCCGGTGCTCAGGAGAAATCTTCGGCCACTACTTCGTCCTCTGTTCCTTGTTCTGCTCCAAGGAGTGCTCCGGTACCGTACACCTCTGGGTAATTCTCTTCAGCTGTACCTGGGGACATAATCCGGATCCAGGTCCTCAGGGGACAGCAAGGTACAGAAAATACAAGCCAAAATAAACACAGTGCAGCAGATAATTAAACAAGAGGGTAAGCTATGTAACCAGCTAAGTGATATGCAATATGAGAGCAGCACTAGAATTCAGGCTGAAGCCACTACAAGCTCTGTGTCGGGGAGCCGGTAGCGGCAATAACTATGAATTACACTATGTTATATACTATGTTTTATATATAATATCAGCCTGTAGTCTGTGTGTCTCTTCCTACCCAATGTAATCCCACGTCTCATGTCCACGATATCTCATGTCCATGTCACGCACGATTATAACTAATGCAGCAAGTCTGATAGCTATGAATCAATTGTCTAAGAATGTAAAGTCTATGTCATAACCATGCATCCTATACAGAATCACCTTGAATGTCTCAGGAAGACTCTGTCTCATGAAATAGTGTCAAGTGTCCTGGGTTCTGGTGTACTTGATAGGACAAGTACGAGAATTATCGGGTCTCGTTAACCATGTCTATGTGACGTTACACAACCCCGCGTACGGAGTTGGCACCCGACTATGATCGGACACTAAGCACGTCACTCGTTTCCTAGGTTAAGCAGTTAAACATGTTTATATTTGGATCTACCAGAATTCAAGTAAAATACTATAACAGAAATTACTGAGAATTTACAAGTTCTATGTTCTCACTGATGCAAAATTAACCAAGAAAATATATAGCAAGCTGCAGCGTTTGGCAAGGTACACTTGCCTGTGGTTCCGGCTATGTTTGCGGTTCTGACTTCGGTTGAATTTGCAGGCGGTACTCCGGTTGCTGAAACAAACATCACCATCAGATCCAAAAAATATCAATCAGCTAGAAACGCCTGTCCTTGGGTCCAATTTGGAGACAAGGGCAGAAACGACAGTTTCGGGCCAAAACGGGGTCCACCGGTGGGCCCGCGTTGCACCGGAAAACGTGTCAGGGTCAACGGTCTCCAAATTCACCAAACTTAGTGTCAACAGGTCAGGAACGATGATACAAACCCAACAGAACTTTCAGAATTGAATTCCGATGAGCCGATCATAAAATCGTCCGTCGAGCGGGGCCTGTGGGGCCCACGACACGCGATTTCGTCAACGTTCTCAGAATCGAACCAAACTTGACCCACAGGACCAGCGTATCGCTACGAGTCCGATGGCGCAAGTTTCGTCTCGATCCGACGTGTGTACACAAAGTTAGGGCGCATTCTAGAAAGTACGGATACGGGACGATGTCCGCGGATACGCGTTGATTCCGGTGTGCACGCACAGCCGAATCAGCTTCCGCGAAATCCCACACGTCCGTATCGACGAGGCGCACGTATCTGTGAAGACCGCGCGCGACCAAGTCGTCCCGTTTGGCGGGGCGTACTCGGTTCCGGGGTGAAACAGGGTCTGGTTTTTCCTGTTTTTGGATCGCGGTGCGCGATCACCACAGGACGCGATGCCCCGAACAGTTTATCCGGACACCGAGAGGGTCATACAGGCTTCGCAACGCAATTTGCGGAATCGAAAACAGAGCTACGAACAAAAAGTTACACGCACCTGAAGGGGACCCAAAAAACAGGGTCAAACTGTGTCCGACACGTGTCCGACTCGTGTCGGATACAGGGACCCGAGAATTAGGGTTTGGGTTTAGGGTTAGGTATTCCGGTGCTGCGGCGGGCTCTGGCGGCTGGGACGGCTGCGGCAACGACGGAGGGGCCGGAGGCGAGGGGCGGAGGGGACGCGGCGTGGCTGGGGGACTCGCGGCGGCGCCGGAGGTGGCGCTCGGCTGCGCTGGACGCTGCTGCGGCTGCGCTGTGCTCGATGTGCTGCCGGCGGCGCTGCCGGAGACGAAGAGGAGGGGAGGAAGAGGGCGGCAAGACGGTGCGGGGGTGGCGCCTGAGGCTGGCGGCGGCGCGGCGTCGGGTGCAGCGGTGGAGAGCGGTGGCTGAGGGGGAGATCGGGGAGGAGGAGAAGGGGTTTTAAAGGGGTGGCCGGAGGCGGTTGGGGGCCGAGATGGGCGGGGACGTGGCCGTGGGAGGCGGAGCCGAGCGGGGGAGGCGGAGGTCGTGGGGTGGACGTGGGCGCGGCCGAGCGGCGCGCGGCCGGGCGAGGCGGCGGGAAGTGCGGGGGAGAGGGAGACTGGGGAAGACGGGTCCCCGGGTAGCGGGTCGGGCGGCGGGCGGACCCGACCCGACCCGGTGGGGAGTGGGCTGGGTAATGGGTTATGGGCCGCGGCTCGTGGGCCGGGCTGGGCTGGAGGAAATGGGCCGGGCCGGTTTAGAAAAATAATAATAATTAATAATAATAATATTAATAATAATATTATTAATCAGTAAATAATTAAATAATTAAATAAATAAATTTAGGTGTTTTAAAAATAGGTCCGGGGTCCGATAAATTCCAAAAAAATTGCCCTAAGTCCAGTTTTTCATTTTACATCCAAAAATATTATTTTCATAATATTTTAATACTGTTTAATATCAATTAAAAATTATTGAATAATTAAAACCCTGTTTTTAAATTACTGAAAATTCCCAGAAAATTCCAGAAAATTGTGAAAAATCCAGTTTTTAAAATTTTGAAAATTCAGGGGGTTTACAATAATGAACACTTTTATCTTGAATGAGTCGAAAATGTTGCATCATTATCGGATCAAACTCTGCTATTGTTTCAAGAAAACCTAAGAAGTTCCCATTCGATACGCCATATATTTTTTTATTTGTTCCAAGAAAGGACAAATTATTCATTGCAAGTCTTTTCACAACAGCAATTAATCTCACCATAACTTGTTTCCAATGATCAGTATCTTTTTTTATTTGTTCTTGTAATTCTTTATCAATCGTTAGATTTGTATTCAATCTGATTCGTAGCTCAACCAAAGCTTTAAGGTTAATGAGGTGTTCACGGCTGTTTTCATGTTCTTTAAGTTTATCACCTAGATGTTTCCAATCACTAACACCTTCATCTGCTAAATGACTTATAGTGTGAATTCTTCTTACCACTTTACAACAAAAACAAAATACTCTATCAAGTTCTTTTGAATAAACCAACCACTTTCTATCAGAAACTTCCCAATTTGCTAGTTTTCGATTATAATAATCAAAAAAAAATAATCTATTTTGATTATCTTTAGGATAAATATAATTGACTTCTCTAACAGGTCCTTTTTCCACCAATAAGTCTCTCAATTTTGCATCTAAACTATCCCACACTCTTAGATAAAAAATATTCAAATCATTTTAGCTTCTGACCAATCAAGCACATTGATATTTTTATCATTTTCAATTTGCTCATTTTCGAAAACAACTTTAGGTTCTTCACTATTGATTTGCTCAGTTTCATTTCCACTTAGATTTAGATTTTCTAAATTTATCTCATTCTCATTATGTACAAATTCATCAGAATGAATATGTTGTTCATTTCACTAACCAATTCTTCAACATGATTTTCATAAGAATCATTTGTTTCTTCATATATTTATCTAGAGAATTTTTTTGGCTTTTAATAACCTCTTCTATCATTTTTTTTCTTTTTCTTTTCTGACTTCCAGAGGCTTGTTTTCTAGGAAACATAATTGTAGTTAAGAAATAAGGCAATAAATTAACAATAAAAACCACGAAAATAAATTAGTGTGTTCGACGGTTCTTCCCTGTACAAGAAGACAAGTAGACAACCAGAGGCTTTTTCTTTTCTGACTTCCCGTGGCTTGTTTCCAAAGGCTTTCTTCAATTCTCACTGTACAAGAAGACAACCAAGACAATAAATAAATAAAAAATTCCGATATTCATAACAATTACAGGATTCTCCGAAAACAATTAATTTTCCGACATAATTATGTTCAACATTTCCACTGGTAATTCCGATATTCATAACAATTAGCAGCATAAATTACATATGAGCTTTAAAACTGAACAATCAACAGAACATAGAAGGATTAAGTATCGTGAAAAAAAATCCTATAAATAAAATAAATAAAAACACAAATTAAAATTAAGGACGTTGCTTACAAATGATTAATGATGCCGAGTGCTACAGATCTGCACTTGAGATCTCAACGAAACCCCAAAATCCAAGTTAGGGCTGAAGAGAGGGTTTAAGATCTGGACGAGAGATCTCAGACGAACGAGAGGGGTTCAGATCTGGACTACGGCTGACTCTCTCAGAAGAACGAAAGAGAGCTTCTCCAACCCGCAGCCGCCTGTGCTCGTGGAGGAGCAGCGCATTCGAGGACTCGACCTTGCTCGTGGAGGAATAGCACCGCCGAGCCGTCGATTCCGCTGGCGCGGCTGTGCTCGTGAAGGAACAGAGAATGGAGGCGGAGAGAGGAGAGGAGAGGAACAGGGAAAGGAGGCGGAGACTCTCTCTGGTTTTATGAGTTATGGGGAAGAAAGAGAATGATTGTCTTTAAAGAAGTTCTAAAGACTAAAGAAAAGGAGCCGTTCCTCTTCTAACGTTTCTTCTTCCTAGGATAGAGGTCCAGAATGGAAACAAAGAGTCAGCAACTCTTAATGAGGGTGCCCCCTATTCAGTTTGGGCCCTGAGCAGTGGCCCAGCCTGCCCTGCGCCAGGGCCGGGCCTGGATGGGATGGGATGGGATCGGATCGGATCCAGTCCTACCAAGTTTATTATTATTTATTCACTCCATATTATCTTATTCCACTCTGATGTGAATTTCTGGTTTCGTCCTTGTATAGAATAATGAAAATATATATCAGTAATTGAAAGTAACTTCTCTAATTGTCAATATCTATAATATTGATCATAATTGGCTCCAATATTTTGGAAGTCCTAAACAAGTCCACAAAATGAAACTCACATCTCTCTCTATTTTTTTTGTTTATAAATTTAAAATCCAAAAAATCTACTAAATCCAAAATATTATATAAATAATTTTGAATACACATAAATTATCACCAAGATCTAATAAAACAAGCAACTCTAACTTCTACAATAAAAGATGATAACAATTTTAGATTCAAAGAACATAAAAATGATACTTTTATGGACTTGCAGTCTTATCAGAATCTAATTAAAATTTTATTTTCTAATGATTAAAAATTTAAAATATTAAGATCACTTGGAAGAGGAGGTACTAAATTTTAGCAACTTAAAATGTTCTTTTTTATGTGTACTATCACAAAAAATCATGTCATTTGGATTTTGATATTACGGTCGTGTAAATCATTTAGGGTTCTCCTACAAAAATCTTTAAACTTTGAAATGGAACAACTATTAAGTGATCCTTATCTTTTTTTTTATGTCACAACCTACTCCCATAATATGCTGTGCATATTGGATAAGCTTACGTAGGACATTCTAATACTAATTATCAATATAACATCTGAAAATATAACAAAATTTCTATTGACATAAGTCCGATTACACAGTACTAGTATATATGCACGTGCTTTGCACGTATATTGGACTGAATGATGTTGATGAGTTAGTTTATTTCTACTGCTTTTAATTATATAGGTTAATGGTTCAACCCTTCGAATTCTTTGATAACAATTTAAAAGACTTAGTAAGTAGCATGAACCCTTTGATTTCCGTAAATGGTTGTCATTATTGCATCTCTTAAATGGTTGTCAGTGAAATTTATTGTAGGTATTCTTTTTAATTACTAAATATGTTGAAGAGTATTTTTGGAACGAAAATTTTTCACGGTGAAGTCTAGTTTTGGCATTATATAGTAGAGATATGTTGAAGGGTATTTTTGGGCATTATATAGTAGAGATATGTTGAAGGGTATTTTTGGAACGAAAATTTTTCACGGTGAAGCCTAGTTTTGGCATTATATAGTAGAGATATGTTGAAGGGTATTTTTGGAACGAAAATTTTTCACGGTGAAGCCTAGTTTTGGCATTATATAGTAGAGATATGTTGAAGGGTATTTTTGGAACGAAAATTTTTCACGGTGAAACCTAGTTTTGGCATTATATAGTAGAGATATGTTGAAGGGTATTTTTGGAACGAAAATTTTTCACGGTAAAGCCTAGTTTTGGCATTATATAGTAGAGATAACACCACCCTTGTACAACCCCAAACCAAAATGATATTTACATACATATATTGGAATCTATTACAAAATGTACAAAGTAGAAGTCTTCAGCTCCAACTTCAGCCTACTCATGCTCCTCACTTCTCTCCACGTTCAACATTGGCAACGTCTCTTATGGAGCTTCCGTTATACTAGTGAACAAATATTAGGTCTACCAAAAGATTGCAAAGTCCAAGCCAAAGAAAACTTGGAATCCAAAGAAAAGATATGAACATGATGTGAAGACATGTTTGTGTTTAAATATGATAAAAAAAGAAAACTCTAACCTCTTTTGCATTCAACTTCGCTGCAACAGTGTCTCTGCTCTAACGAATTGTCCACACTTTTCAAGTCATGTGATTTCTATGTTATGTATTGCCAGTTGGAGTCCAGTCTGGATTTGATAAATTTTGGAACCCAAATATGGACAAAGATTTGATTTGATATAATTTAAAAATCTACATTAAATATAAGATTTGATTAGATCTCAAATTTGAGTCAAATATTTAATCTGACCATATTTGGACGTCCATAATTGGTGTTGGGCTATTTTAGATATAATGTGATTTTTATTGTAGTGTTTCCTATTTAGGAAATTCTATTATGACCTAAAATATGATTTCTCATCCTATAAATATAGGAGGAGGATGTAGGCACAAAGCATGCACAAAGGTGAAGATTCTAGGTACTCGTCCACAAGAAAATCTAAGAGTAAGTCCGTGTTTTGCTCTTAGGGTTCTTCTCCATACAAGACATAAGGAAGAAGAGATCTAATCGAGGAGTCGTCAACTTCGGTTTGAAAAATTGCTACGGGTTGGTGAGTGATTTCAATTGTAATCTTTGTCGTTTCTTCTTGAGTGTGATGAGAGGGTTGAACCTATTAGGGCAAATGGTTTCAACATTAGTTTTTGCAATCTTATAATTTCATCTGAGTTATAAAGGTTGAAATTTGTCCAGGTGACGTAGTCACCGCCATATACTTGTCTTCATCTGTGCTTGATGTTCGTAGATTGGTTGGTTACCTCAGGTGGGTTGGCAAACGCTTCTACGTCGCACCCAACACGTGGTATGAGAGCTACATGTTTTGGTTCTGAAAACTATGTCTACGGAGCAGATGAACACTCGTATGATCACCCTCACAGGAGGAAACTGGACGATTTGGAAGCCAATGATGGAGGATATACTCTGGTGCAAGGACTTGCATGGTCCGTTGGAGGGCGATAACGCAAAGCCATCGGACAAAACTACTGAAGACTGGAAACGACTGGATCAGAAGGCTATTGGATTCATCCGCCAATGGGTGGAGGACTCGGTGTTTCGCCACGTGTCCATGGAGAGTTCTGCAAAGCATTATGGGAGAAGCTGCATTCGTTGTACGAAAGAAAGACGGCCGACAAAAATGTGTTTCTTATTCTCCAACTCATCAACTCGAAGTACACGGAGGGTGCACCGATGACACAACATCTGAACGAGGTTCAAGGCATCATCAATTAGCTGTCCGCGATGAAGATTGTTATTGATGATGGGCTACAGGCCCTTCTGCTTTTGAGTTCTCTCCCGAAAAGCTGGAAGACGTTAGTGGTGTCGATGAGTAACTCCGCTACAGATGGAGTTGTCACGATGGAGGCAGTCAAAAGCAGCTTATTGAACGAGGATGTCTGATGTAAGCAAGTGGAATCGTCACAGGGGTCCACTCTGGTGGCTTCCTACGGAAAGAGAAGACTCAAGTCACAAGTGAGGACAATAGAGAATTCTCGGATCTTGCCACTGTGGACCGCAAGGAGGGCTGCTATCATTATGGCAAAATGGGTCATATCAAGAGGAACTGCATGAAGCTCAAAGCTGAGAAAGTCAAAAGCAAGGACGATCAGGAGGATCTCATGGGTATGGAAGATTTTATCATTGTATCAACCGACGCAGAGGAACCTTGTGGCATGTGTCATAATGACGATTGGGTCATGGATACGGGGCATCGTATCATGCTACTTCATATAGGAGGATCTTTACGTCATACCACAGTGGCATGTTTGGACGTGTAAAGATGGGCAACAAGGGGACATATGCAGTTGTAGGCATCAGTGATGTGCAATTGACAACGGAGCTTGGTGAGAAGCTCATTCTCAAGGGTGTGCAACATGTACAGAGTTTGCACTATAACTTAGTTTCGTTAGGGAGGCTGGCGGATGATGGTTGTCGCAGCACATTTGGGGACAAAGATTGGATGCTTACGAAGGTTTTCCAACAGTTAGCTCAAGCCGCTGAGCTATACAGGAAGGCCACAAACATCGGATGGAGGCTTAAGGGGTGTTCGACAGGAGTTGGTTGATCATTGAAAACTTGCAGATGAGGGTTTTCGAGATACTTTGAGGGATACAGAGGATTCGGTTCGTCGAGATAAAGCGACGAATGGTGATGAGCAAAGATTGAGGGTCAGTCTGTCGGTACCATGATACATGGTCGGTCTCCAAGTTGGGGTTTGCTTCATGGATCCAGTTTTGGTGACATATAGTTTGCCAAAGATTCACGGAGCGACATTGGTATCAGCAGTTCGAGGCCAGGGAGGAGACAAGGTTTGCAGCAAACTCAATCCGAGGCGGGAGTATCATCATTCACACAGTTCAGGGGGAGCTGTGGGTCATTAACGGCATGCACAAAGCGTGATATTCTACTCGAGGACGTATGTGTATGGGGAGCTTCAGGTTCGAACACAAAGGTGGACAGATTCAGGAGTTCGAATCTCGAAAGAATCACACAGTCCGCATGGTTAGGCCAGCCAAGGGTGAAGAAGCACGTCGGAATGGTAGTACGTTCCGGTAGAAGATGAAAGTCGGGGTTGGCGGCCGAGACTCACGGTGAGGCTGATCGTCAGGTACTTCGGTCTTGACCGTGTCATCAATATCGGTAGGATCCCAATGGTGCAGGAGGTGCTATGCAAGGCATCTATTGTTCATGTCACACCCGATTCCAGATTTGGTATTTTTTGAATTTCTAGAATTTAATTTACCTGATAATGTATTCCTGCTGTATTTCTCATGGTGGTTCCTGTTATTTTATTTATTATTTTCTGTTGTTGAAAGATACTTTCCGAGACCAGTAGAATATCCATTGGCATTGCCATAGATCCGATTTAGGATCTGCATGTAGAATGGACACATGGTTCGGTTCATTTGACAAAACCCATGACTAAACCAATTTTTCTCTCCTCTTAGTATATATATAAGCTTTTCTCTCTCTCCTCTCTTTCTTCTTCTTCTTCTTCTTCATTTTTATTTTTATTTTCTTCTTCCTTGCTCCCTTCTTTCTTAGCCCCGTGCACCTCCCCTAGCCTAACCTAGCACCGGACCTAGCTAGAAAAAAGGTCGTTGGACTCTTAGGCAAGTACATCTTGCTCAATGGTGAAGTTATAAATTTTTGGTTTTTTTTATATATATGTTGTTTTAAAAATATATTTGATAGAAAATGTTCTTCTTGAGTTGCTGATCATATTTAGTTCTTGGAGTTTTGGATTTTGATGTATAAATTTTTGTAGATCTGAGTTTTAAGTTAGGGTTTTTCATGGGTTCCATGAGTTTTTCTAGGTTTTGATCTATTAAAACTTAGTAAAACTAGTTGTTCCTTATGTTAGAACATTTTATTTCGTGCAATTTGACTTTTGTTTCACTTGATTTGGAGTTAAAATAAAGTTTTTATGAAGAAAATAAAATTTTGATTTTTGAAGCTTTCAACATGGCTGAACCTGCTGTTGGAGAAGACGAAGTCTTCATACGGTCAGCGACCTATGCGGTAGAGAGCACTATGCGGCTCGAGAGGGTTATGCGGCCTGAACTCCTTTTCGCATACGGACATCATGCGTCCACCTTGTTAGATGCATGACTGTACATTACACAAAGTATTCTGGAGCTATCCTTGAACTGCTTGTGTTTTCACTTGCTGAATGAATAAAAATTTTGCTAAGTCCAAGAGGGACATCTATGCGGCAATCTGAGCATGCGACAAGCGGACTTATGCGGCATTGGTACTATCGTATCTCCTCTTTTGCCGCATAACTCTGCTTCACCATTGCACATATTTTTATGATCCTTGTCTTTTCTCCCTGACACACTTTTTGGCCTATCACATCCATCACTTTATGCTACTTCACTGATAGTTCATTTATTGACCCATCACTCAACACTTGCCCCAAGGAGTATACTTTAACCCTGAGCATGCGACAAGCGAGTCCATGCGGCAATTGGATGCATGCGGCCAGTAAGTCCATGCGGCAATTGGGTACAACCGGCCAGTGTGCGCATGCGGCTAGTGAGTGCATGCGACCAATGGGTGCATGCGACAAGTTAGTCCATGCGGCCAGTGGGCGCATGCGGCCAAAAATTCTTGTGTGCATTTTGTGTTTTCTTTAATTATGTTCATTTAGTAATTCCTTTTTGTGATTATTGTTGTGTACTTCCTTATGTCGATACAAGTTTATGTTACCAGACAAGTTTTACATATAAGTTTACGAGACAAGTTTATGTACAAGTTCACAATCCCCACGACACCGTGGAAATGTTTATATATAAAAATCTATTGCATTTAGCATAGGGCAATCGAGTTTGAGTATTGTCCAATGTATCACGTGTCGCGAATACGATAACTCGTGAAAAGCTCGTAACTCGTCATTCTAGGGAGTTCTCAAGTGTTCACGACTCGAGAACTTGAAAATTTTAGTAATGATTAAACATGATAAGATTTATCTAGATCATTGGGAGGGAATAATATTTTTCTACCGGCTACCCCAATCTCTAAGGGCCCCATGCAGCATGTACCAACTCTACACACCATACTACAGGCTGATTATTGATATATATACTATACTACTGGAGGTGCTTTGGCACATATACTGGAGTCGTGATACTACTTGCTTTGGCATATTTACTGGAGTCGTGATACTACTTGCTTTGGCATATATACTGGAGTCGTGATACTAAATGCTGCTATGGGTTTCCCCGACGCAGAGCCTATAGTAGTCTCAGCCTGAGTATGATTAATGCTCTCAATTACATATCACATAGATGGTTACATAGTTTTCCTATTGATACATTTTATATACTGCATTTATTTTGGCATGTTGCTTCTTGTACCTTGTTACGTCACTCTGAGGACCCGATCCCTTGCCAGTTTTGCAGCATAGACCATTGTGGAGCCTGCCTGGAGTTGTTGATGTGTGTTGCTTAGTCTTACAAGAATTGGTGCCAGGTACTTATATCATTTCTTCCGGATTCATGGTTATTATTTATATTGTTTATTCATCTGCTGATATAGCCTAGTTTTATGGACTCATATGTCTTTCTCGAGTCTATTCGAGCTTATGGGTTACTGGCGGCCGGCTTTAGCACATGGAGCTCATTCTTGTATATTCTGATCATTGTGGATTGAGACATAGATATTTATATTCATTTGATTTTATAGATAGTGACCATTCCAGTACAGCTTATACGTATTCGAATCGGACCGGAGTCTGTTCGAATGCGTAGCTGGCATGTTACGTATTCCTAGTCCTACGTATTTTGGGACTTGGGCGTGACATATTTTTGTGGTGGCCCATGCAAGTCCTGATTAAATCATTTCAGTTACTTTTCGGTACTGAGTGAGCCTGTAATCAAAGTTAGCAGTGTTAGCATCTCAATCCACAACTGACTTGAAAATTCTTTAGCATTTGATTATCGCCCTTGAACTTCATAAATTGTACTCTTTTAATCCCCTCGACATCCTTATTATTGTTTATCATCTCTTCCTATTTCGGAGAGATGAATGTTCATGCATGGTGTTTCCTCCAGAAGCAGATCCTTGTCAAGGCAGAAGAAGATATGCTGGATAAATTTTTTTGAGAAAACGGTTACCCTTAGTAGGATAGTAGATAGGTTATTCCTATGTGCTTGAGTTAGTGTAGAGTTTAGCGTGAGAATTGAATATAGTATCAGAGGGCTAGAACTAATAAAACATTACCCTTCCTTAAAGGTAGAAAGTAATTTGAAAGCATTGGAAGTAAGGAAAGAGGGTTTGATTCTAATGCACTAGAATACTTTAGGGAATACATAGCCAGATGATAGGAATCAGATGTGGCTCATGATGGTGATACAAGAAAATACATTATGACCTTAAGAAAATGGAACCTTACGTTGTCTTGTGACTTTTAGTATCAAAATAAGATCTTATGACCCAGCTGTTACACCCCTACTATTTGTGCCAAAGAAGGATGGGACGGTATGCCTGTGTATTAACTACAGGGCACTGAACAATGTAACCATTAAGAACCGGTATCCATTGCCACATATTGACCAGTTAAGTGGTGCGAGTGTATTCTCAAAGATAGATCTTGGATTTGGTTATCACTGGATTAGAGTGCGTAGAGAGGATATACAGAAAACAGCCTTCAGGACCAAGTATGGACACTATGAGTGCTTAGTTATGTCGTTTGGGTTAACCAACTTACCAGCTGTGTTCAAGAGTTTGATGAACGGAGTTTTTATCAGTACCTGGACAAGTTCGTGGTTGCGTATTGACGACATCTTGATATATTCCAAGAGCCACGCAGAGCACGAGCAGCAATCTTTCAGTAGGCCCAACAACAGAAGAGGGCACCACCGCAAGGGCGTAGACAGGCTTTTGCGATGACAGTGGAGGACGCACAGACTCGAGGAGTAGTGAATATGAGCAAGATTTGAGTTTTTAGCATAACTATCTATTCCTAGTGATGCTTTAGCACGTGTCTGTTAGTTCATGACCTTATTCTTAAACCTAGTAATTTTGAACTTGTTAATAATTGATAACCTAGTTTTCCTAAGTTGTAGTTTTTCTTGTTCTAACCAGATTTCTTTACTCTTGAATTAGCTAACTTTCATTGTCTAGGAAAATACTTTAGGTGTTTTGCTTAACCCTCATCTTTCGATTTCTCCTTGATCATGATTCTTTGTTTGTGTCGTGCTTCGAACATGTCTTGCAACCGCGTCATCTCTGATGTCGGTTATTTTTTTAATTGCGAGGACGCAATTCTTTTAAGGTGGGTAGATTGTAACACCCTATTTTTTCTTAATTTTTTAAAATAAATTTTTTGGATTTTTCGGTAATTTTTAATTAATTATTAAAAATATCCTTCATGGATTAATATTTTTATCTATTAATTAAGTATTAAAATATTACAAAAACTATATTTTTGGGTGTATTATTAATTATTGGATGTTGTGTAATTTTTCTGGAATTTATTGAGCTTAAAAACTATTTTTATTAAGCTAAAAATCCTTGGTTTAACTGAACCGGACTAAACTCGACCCAACTGAACCTGACCGGACCCATCTAAACCCTACTAAACCGGACTCTAACCTAATGGGTCGGGTCCTACCCAACCCGACCTGACCCGATCCGCTAGCCCGCTTCCTCTTCCCCACGATCCCACGACCCCCCCCGCTCCGCGGCCACGTCCCGCCCAGCCCCAGTCTCTGCCGGCCCACAACCGCCTCCGCCGCTCCGCGCCCACGACCCCATGATCTCCCCCCCGCTCGGCTCTCCCCTATAAAGCCCACCGCCACCACCGCCATCACGAAGCCCATCACCACCAGCACCACCGCCATCACTCTGGTCGCCCTCTCCGGTCGACGAGCTCCCCCGACGACGGCGACGACTTCCCCCTCCGTCGTGACCCCAACGACGACCCACGGCCGACCCGCTAGCAGTCGAGCAGCCCAGCAGCCACCACCGCGTCCTTTCACATCAGTGAGGTACCCCTCTTCTAGCTCTCGTATCTTCCGGTGTGTTGATCCGATTTCTGTTATGTCGAATCCTACGCGTAGATTGTATGACCCCCTCGAAACCCGTATAATTCATTCGGGGTATCGCGTCATGTGTCGGTCGCAAACCGCGACGCAAAAACAAGAAACCCTCCCCCATTTCTGAAAATTCAGAAATTATCCTGAACTCGCAAGTTCACGACCATTTTGCATGCAACATGTTAACTGTTTCTAAAATCCACTTAAACAGTAATTTATACCGTATAACCTAGTTTTAAACCATGTTTTTAGTTTAATTTATGCTGTTGTAGAATATGATTTATTCGAGGGTGAAAATAACCAAAAACTTAGTTATATAAAAACCTAATTTTTCCCGAAACTGGGTGCGCCCCACTAAACGGGACGACTTGGTCATGTGCGAACTTCATCGAAAGGTGCGCACCATTAATACGGACGTGTGGGATTTTACGGAAGTTGATTTAGATGTGCGTGCACACCGGAATCAACGCGTATCCGTCGACAATGCCCTGTATCGGTGTCACGACCCGCACCCGAAAATCGGGCATGAGTCGTGGGTACGTCCAGCCTACGCCGTAGAATCGGCGGTAGAACGCTGTAAAGGTCCGTTCTAGGTCAACCATATCTATCTATATCTCACAGAAAAATCCGGCATGACCTCTCCAAAAGGAGGGCAACCACGCAATATATATATCAAATCCTCTCCAAAAGGAGGGCAACCACGCAATATATATATATATATATATATATATATATATATATATATATATATATATATATATATATATATATCAATAATCTCAATCACAAAATCTAGAGGAAGAATATAAGAACGATATGATATAAACAAAGAAACAGAACCAAAGAGAGCAAGACAATCCAAAATAATACAGTCCAAGGCCAAAATAGCTACAATATCTCACAGCCACAAAAGAAAAGGTACAGTCATCCAAAATACAAACCACTGGAAATAATCCAGGAAACCAACCTAGCTAACTAGGGTGTTATAGGCGTCTCCTCGGCGCACTCCTCCTCGGTCACGGGGTCACAACAGTCGTCAACACCCGGCCCGTAGAACGTCGGACAATAGTCCTCAGGATCCTCTGGAAAAAATATGCCCAGTCATGACTGGAGCGAAGTACATAACTCTGAAATCAACTCCAAATACATGGTAAGGTGTATATGACGAGCAATATAAAAGTAATCAAGATGCACATGAAATAAATATATGCTGGAGCACAATAAGTAGCTGCAAGTAAACTGGAGAACAATACAAGTAGTAGAAAAGTAACTGCAGGTGAGAAACATGAATACTAGCTAAGTGCCTTGAGCACAAGTTCGTTATGTGATCGGCTTAGGTTGCACATGAAAAACACTATGATAACTCCGTTATGCGTGAGTTGCATAACCGACATACACATGAATACTGTTTGGCTTTGATCACATAACCAACTCCTACTCCCCGCCCCCACTAATACCATTGGATCCAACCACAACACGCTACGTACATGATAATAGCTCGCGCACACGAAGGCGAGAGCACAAGAAGCACATGATAGCACATGAGAATCAATACCCGAAGCACATGATAAAATACACGTGATAGAGTACCCGCTGAACACGGTAAGGGGGATAGCATCTCATGACGGGATCCACTAGTACCAGCTCGTGTAATAATATGTCAGAATCAAGTATTACAGTTCTAGAACAGGTGATATAAATGCTATCATGAAATGGAAACTATCAGAGGTAGGTACTCGCCTGATGTCCTGAGCAACTGATGAGGATCGAGATCCGGACCGGTGTCGCAAGGACCTAATGCGAAAAGCAGAATTAAACAGGGTTCTAAGTATTTAAACTGATATAAAATAATTAAAAACAGGCTTCTAGGGCTATTCTAGGTCGAACGGGTCAAACCGGTAAAATTTGGGTCAAAAAATCAACCCGGGGTCAAAAAAGTCAACTCTAGGTCAAAACTAGGTCAAACGTTGACTTTTACGGTCATATTTTTATTTATTAATTATTAATTAAATTGTAGTAATTAGGTCCAAATAGGAGAAATAGATTTTTAATAATTTTTATGTTAGGTGTTCGGGCACTTAGATGACTTGTGGGACCATCAGGAATTTTTCGGAATTTATTCCATGTAGGAGACCCCTTGAGCAGTTGCTAGCCTAACGATGTGCAATACCCTATTATATAAATTTTCTTATGTATGAATATATATATATATATATATATATATATATATATATATATATATATATATATACAATTATATATGTATATAGTTTTTATTTAAAGAAAGGAAAGGAAAAGAAAAGTTAATAGAATAATATAATACTAATAATAATAACCATAATAACATATCAACCAACTTCTACTAAGCAAGCAAGTAGACTTGGCTTTGCTTTTCCATTCAGCCGAACTTGCTGCCACTTATTTTGCTTTTTCCACTTAGCAAAACCTTCAGCGAACACTAAGACCCGCCCAATTATTTCCCAGACTCTTCTTCACGCGGACCCACAACCCGCGATCCAACTCCCTCTCTCTCTCCTAATATATATTATATATATATATATATATAATTAGCTCTCCAAAACCCTAACCTAAAACTCCAGACTTCCTCTTCCCATCTAGAGCCGTCACCACAGCCAGAAAAGCCCCACCAAGCCATCCAACCATCCCGTCGACGCCGACATCTCGGACTGCAGATTCCCACTCGAGGCACCTTCGCTCCGGCGCGTTTTTCCGTTGACTCGCTCGACCAAACGCAGATCCGTTTTCATAGGTATGATCTTCCCTTAACCCTCTCCAATATCTGTTTTATAGTCAACCTCGGAAAACGCGTGCCCCTAGGTTAAAAATAGCGCCCAAGTCAGCGCGAGCAGACAGAATTCTACAATCGCAGAAACTTGCGATGACCACCCATATTGCCGAGTTCGTATCTCCCACCACAGAGATCCGAATTCGGTGATTCTTTTTGATACCTGTAGATTGCACGACCTAGTTTATTTTCTGTATTATAACTTTGTGCTATTAGTTGCTGTGGACAAAATTGTAGTCGTCACAAAACTGCGCGTACCCACTTTTTCCGGTTTTCTAAAAGTGGGAGATCGGAGCCCGCCCCGCCAAACGGGACCGCCCCATCGTGTGCCAAGTGTACCGAATGGTGCATGCAGCATAACGGGACACGTGAAAATTCGTGGGGACTGATTTGGACGCGTGTGCGTGCCGAAATCAGGCCGTATCCGCGAACACAATCCGTGTCACCACTTTTGTGGAACTCGCGAGTATTTTGTGCACGCTTGTCAGATTGCGACAAAACTTGCGTCACTGGACTCGTGGTAACACGCTGGTCCTGTGACCCAATTTTCACGCATTTCGGAGACGGTTGACCAGATCGCCAATTGGCGGGCCCCACAGTTGACTTTTTGGACCAAATTAGGTTCGGCTCATCGGAATCCAAATTTGGACATACCGTTGGGATCGTATTGACATTTAGAGTTGTTTGACCCATAGTTTGTTCCATTTAGAGACTGTTACCCTCGACACGCTTTTCGGTGCGAAGTGGCCCACATGTGGACCCGCTTTGGCCCGAAAATGACCTTTTTGCCCCTGTGTCCAAATTGGACGTAAGGACATGTCACCACCCCATTTCCAGAGCCGGGTATTTTTTATTTATTTTTAATTTAGTTAATTGTGCATTATTTTTAATTAATTGTATTTATAATTAATTATTGATTGTATTATATTTTTTATTGATTGTTTTAGGATTTTGGCTAGCCTGGACCCATGTCAGACCCTAGTGGACCCATGTCCGACCCAGCCCACACCCCTGTGAGACTTATTTTGAGGCTTAGAATATTTATTTTATTTTTAGGAGGTTAGTTGGAGAGATTTGGAACTAGTTTGAGTGATTTTGGAACCCGGAACCCAAAATCAAGTGTGTAGGGGCATTTTGGGCATTTGGAAACTTGGCAACCTCCTTTATTAGTGTTTGGCCGACCCTTTTTCCCCCATTCCAGCCGCACACAGCAGGAACCAGCAGCCCCCTCTCTTCCTCTTCTTCTTCATTCTTCATTCTTCTTCTTCTTCTTCTCCCTTTTCCACTCTTCCTTCTTCTTTTCTTCTTCCCATTTTCAAGTAAGCTTCCATTTCTCTTCTTTCTTCCTCTATTCTTCTTTATGATTAACCCTAACCCTAGATCTTTCCCTAACCTAGGTGGGTAGAGCCTAGATTTGGTGTTGGAGCTTGGATTTGAGGCTTGGAAGCTTGGATTGGAGGATTTGGAGAGATTTGGAGATTTTGGCTTGGGATTCCAACTCCCAAGAGGTAAACCCTAAATTTCCTCTTGTAATTACTCTTTTATAGTGTAATTAATATTTTAGAACCCTCCTAGACCCTTAGGCTACCCGTAGGAGGAAGTTGGAACTAGTTTGGGTGAGTTTAGAGACTTTAACACTAGGTTTTGTGTCAATTTCGGGTGGAATCCGAATTTGGCCCAATTTTGGGTGATGCCCTAGGTTAGATGGACCTAGGTAGACGTTGTCGGGAGTCGTGAGGGTGAGTGCGTGTCTCCGTTCGGACACGGGAAGTCGTGTCGCGGAGAAACGGGCGTTTCGGGCGAAATTGGGGCTTTTCGTCGTCGCCGATTCTAAGTGCGTGTGCCTTTCCGCCACGGGCCTAGAATCGACGCGGGAATGCATTTTCTAGGATCTAGACATCGTGTAGAGCGCGTGGGTAAATTTTGGGCCGATTCCGAGTTCGTTTGGTGTGCGTTTCAGGAGGTTTTCCGAGCCGCGCACCACGTGTTCGTCGAAATGACCGAACGGCCATTTCGACTTGGTTTCCTCGTTTCGGCTTTGTGCGCGCGTTGGGTTAGTATCGGGGAGTGTGTGCTAGAGTTTTCGAGTTATATTTTATATATTTTTGGATGTTTAGGCGTGTCGGGGTCGTTGGGCGTGCGTTGGTGGGCGTTGTGGGCGTGGTGTGCGTTGTGTTGTGTTTGTTTATATATATGTGTATATATATATTGTGTGTGTGTTTTTATATATATATTTATATATATATGTGTGGTTATGTGTAGGTGAGTGTGTGAGTGAGTGCTTGTGTGAGTGTGTAGGTGAGTGTGTGAGTGAGTGCTTGTGTGAGTGTGTAGGTGAGTGTGTGAGTGAGTGCTTGTGTGAGTGTGTAGGTGAGTGTGTGTGAGTGTGAGTGAGTGTTTATAGGTATATACATATGAGTTTATATATATGTATATATATTTGTATATATATGTATGAGTGTTTATGTGTGTGCTAGTGTGTGTGAGAGTGTGTGTGTGAGGGTGTGTGCTAGTGTGAGTGAGTGTGTGTGAGTGAGGATATATAGATATTAGTATATATGTTAGTGTGTGAGTGTGTATAGGTGTATATATATATACATAGATATTAGTGTATATATGTATATATATATATGTGTGTTTGTATATATATATAGATATGTGTTTGTGTATATGAGTGTGTATGTGTTAATATGTGTTAATATGTGTGTGTATATATATATGTTAGTAGGTGTGTTAGTGTGTATATATATATATAGAGTTGTGTGTGTATATATATATATGTATGTATATATATATATATATGTGTATATATATATAGGGGTGTGTGTGTGTGTATGTGAGATAGGGGGGGGAGCCAGCAGACTGCAGCAGCAGCTTTGCTGCACTGTGCTGCAGCAGCAGCAGCAGTATGAAGATGCAGCAGCGCAGCAACAGCAGCTATGCAGAATCAGCAGCAGCAAAAGCAGGTGCAGTAGCAGCAAAAGCAGTGGCAGCAGCATGGGCAGCAGCATCAGCAAGCATAGAGGAGCAGCAGCACATGTAGGAGCAGTAGCAGTAGCAAGCAGTGAGGTAGTAGGGAGATAGATTGATAGGGTGTATATATATATCTAGATAGTTAGATAAATAACTAGATAGATATTAGATAGTGAATAAGATTGATAGATATTATAGATTGTTAGATAGATAGCTAGCTAGATTCATAGATAGATAGATGTTTCTATATAAATAGAATAGATAGATATATAACTAGCTAGATAGTTAGTTAGATTGATAGATTAAATAGATAGGTATTAGTTAGTTGATAAATAAATAGGTAAGTAGATAGATAAGTTGATAGATAGATAGATAGTTAACTAGATAGACTAATAGATAGATAGATAGGTAAATAACTAGTTAGATAGTTAAATTAGATAGATAGATAACAAGGTAAATAGTTGAATAGATACATAGATAGTTAGGTTTCTAGATAATAGATAGGTAGATAGATAGTTATATCTATCTAGGATATAGATGTATATACATATAGTTATATACATATCTATAGATATCTAGATAGTTATACATAGATATTTATGAGTTGGGTAAGGTAAGGTAATATATATATATATGTGTGTATGAGTAAGGTAATGGGTATTAATGGGTATGTGTGTGGATATATATGTATATAGGTAGATACCTACTTAGATATATATAAATATGATAGATAGATATATATATTATCTAGCCTAGATTAATAACTAGGTATATATTCAATAGCTAGATAGCTAGTTAGAGGGGTTTTAGAGCGAAACCTCAATATCTTGAGATACCAAGGTATTTCAATACCTTAAGATAACTAAGGTATTGGGTTTCGAGCGGGGTTTTTGAGCAATAGCCTAGGATTTGTCTTGGAATGATTTTTATATGTTTATATATATATAATTACGTGTGCTAGCGTAGGTTTTAGCGGGTTTAGGCGGGGTGCGTAGCCTAGGTTGAGGTATCGGATACCGAGGGTATCCCGGTATCTCAAGGAGGCGAGTTTGTGAGTTTTCTAGCTTAATGACCTCGGTTTGACCTAGAATTTCAGGAGCACCCTAGTTTGACCCAGACTTGACCGTAGTTGACTCGGTTGACCGCCAAAGTCAACTTTTGACCTAGTTTTGACCTAGAGTTGACTTTTTGGACCCAGAGTTGACTTTTTGACCCAGATTTTACCGGTTTGACCCGTTTGACCTAGAACGACCCTAGAAGCCTATTTTTAATTATTTTATATCTGTTTAACTCATTAGAACCCTGTTTAACTTTGCTTTTCGTATTAGGTCCTTGCGACACCGGTTCGGATCGCCAGTTGCTCAGGACGTCAGGCGAGTACATTCTCTGATAGTTTTCATTATCTGATATTTATTATGATTCAGCTTCTAGTATAGTATCATCTGATTATTCTGGCACCACACGGGACACTGATTGATATTTCTGGATTCATTTACTTGCGACACGTACATTTCATGTTTCTGGCCTCTATTCTGGAATCACTACTGGCATCACCTACAGGCATCATTCATGTACAGGCTGGACTCATCTTGATTTGCGTGTCGGGTCTTGGATCCACTTGTATTAGTCGGGGCGGGGAAATACTCGAGTAGACATGTAAACATTCCTATCTGGCATCATCAGGAATCACTCCCTCTGGTCTAATCTGGAATGATAGCAGCCGTGCACCCAGTGCGCGGTGAGCCGTACTTACCCCTAGCCGTTTACATGTCGAAACAAGTATTTCAAAGACACCGAGTTCATTCTTTATAGTCTGGACTCTCATGCATTTCTTGACTTGTCTCACTTACATGTTTCTGGACTTGACTCACTACATGTTTTTCATGCTGGACTCACTACACGTTCATGTGCACGGACTTGATCTTAGCTTAGATTCTTGTATCTTACAGTTACTACTATCTTGTTCCTGATATTCTTGCATCTTTACCTTTATGCACCAGTGATTTATATTTCTTGTTTCATACTTGCTTCACCCTACTTGCTACTTGCTATAACTGTTTTATAGTTTTTATCATTTAAATGGAACTGCTGTTAGAGATGTACTTGCTCCAGTCCTGACTGGACATATTTTTTTCCAGAGTATCCGGAGGATTGGTGTCCGACTTTCTATGGACCTGAGCCTGTCGATGGTGCAGACAGGGACCCTCTAGTTTAGAGGTGATTTCCGGGTTGGTAGCCGGGATCACTAGGATCTTGTTGTTGTTTTTATTAGCTTTTAGCACCGGATTTGTCTCCGGTTTTGGATTGAGACCTTGTTTGTATATTATTTTGGATGATGTATTGTTGTATTATTATTATTATTGATGTTGTGGTTGTTGTAGTAGTAGTTGGAGGTGGTTAGACTTTATAGTTGTTAGTCTTCTTTGTTATCTATCGTGCTTAGATTCGTGATTGAGTACTTGAGATTATCTTTTGATATTGCTCCTCCGTTTGGAGTTGAGATCTTGGCAGATTATATATATTGTTTGTGTGGTTGCCCTCCTTTTGGAGAGGTCATGCCCGATTTTTGTGTGAGATTATTATTTAGTTAGTTGACCTAGACAGCGTTCTACCGCCGATGCTGCGGCGTAGGCTGGACGTACCCACGACTCATGCCCGATTTTCGGGTGCGGGTCGTGACACATTTTTGGTGGCGGCCCCATGCAGGTCTCGATTCGCAACTAGTGCGATGTCGTGGTGGTACAACAACTTAGTTGTACTGCTGCGAGCCTGCTATAGGATCTAGGATCTAGGATGAGTGTGTACTCAATCACGACTAGGAACAATTCCAATCTAATTATTCTGAAATTGCTTCTTTTGAAATATTACTGTCCTTCCTTGATGATATCGTATCTTGCGCCGTATTGACTTCTTTTGATCTGTGTTCAGGATGCCTCCGAAGACACGATCCCATCGTACCGTTCCAGCAGTTGCCTCGGAGAGGTCTGCTACCTCTCGTCCAGCTCGTATTCAGGCAGCTGCTACCGCTCCACTCACCACTCCTGCGGTTGAGGGAGCATCTGTTTCTTTCGGGGATCCTTCTTCACCTGTCGATCCGAGGACTACCCCAGTCGTTCCGGTGGTTCCTCCACCACTTCCTGCTCCAGTAGATGCCGCGCAGTTGTTTGCGTTCTTCAGGGAGATGATGGATGCGCAGCACCGTCAGGTGGATGTGATGAGGCTGGGCATTGAGAACGCCCACCAGGTGGCCATGACGGCAGTGGATAGGGTGGCACAGAATCAGCCACAGGCAGATCAGATTCAGCTTCCGAGGCCGGGTAGTATCATTGACTTTCAGAGGATGCGGCCCAAGGAGTTCCGTGGTACAGAAGGGATCCTGTACGCGGATGACTGGATAGAGCAGATTGAGGGGATCTTCAGGCTGGCGCAGATTCCAGACAGCATGCAGATAGAGGCAGCGGGCAGTCAGATGTTCGACCTCGCCTTGACGTGGTATCGCACAGATACGAGGATTGCAGCGCCAGGGCTTACTTGGGAGGCCTTCAAGAGGCTTTTTAAGGAGAAGTTTTTCCCAGATGTGGCGCTCAGTGCTTTGGAGAGCCAGTTTGAGGCACTCGTCCAAGGGAGCATGACAGTGGACGAGTACGCAGCGGAGTTCTGCCGTCTGGGCAGATTTGTAGATGGCTTGAGTGAGGCAGCCAAGGCGAGGAAGTTTCGCAAGGGCTTGGTTTTGGCGGTCAAGTCTTTGACCAGGAGCGACCGCGAGGCGACTTTTGAGCAGATAGTAGGAGATGCTCAGAGAGCAGAGGATGACTTGGAGCTCAAGTCCAAGAGAGGCAGGGATGATTCAGGCAGTGCCAGTGGTAGTGCGGGACCAGCTAAGCGTCCCTATGTACAGAAGGCAGCGCAGCAGGGTCAGGATCAGAGAGCGCCCACTTGTGCCTACTGCAGGAAGGCAGGACACACCTGGGATGTTTGTAGGAGGAGGCTGAAGGTGTGTTTGTTCTGTGGATCCGCTGCTCACCAGATGAGAGGTTGCCCCACTGCACCTCTATTGGGTGGAGCACAGGATCAGAGAGTTGGAGCTAGGCCATCTGTGGCACAGCATCAGGCCCCGCACCAGCAGAGGGATACACCCCAGCAGGGCAGGGCTTATGCGTTGACGGTCGAGGAGGCCGATGCTACGGATGACGGGTTAGCAGGTCTGTCTCTTGTTTCTTCTTCCTGTCCTTTTCCATTCCTGTGGTGTGCTTCATTAGTACCTGTTAGACTTTTTTCCTTGTGCTGTGGTAGATAGTGTAGTGACCCTGATTGAGACTGTGATAACACGACCAGTAGGACCCTGATCTTGTGTGTTGTTTAGGTAGGATTTCTTGACTGTGATTGTTGGGGGTTTGACCTAGAGGAGTGTGATTGACTTTAAATTTCGAGGACGAAATTTTCTAAGGAGGATAGGCTTGTCACCACCCCATTTCCAGAGCCGGGTATTTTTTTTTTATTTTTAATTTAGTTAATTGTGCATTATTTTTAATTAATTGTATTTATAATTAATTATTGATTGTATTATATTTTTTATTGATTGTTTTAGGATTTTGGCTAGCCTGGACCCATGTCAGACCCTAGTGGACCCATGTCCGACCCAGCCCACACCCCTGTGAGACTTATTTTGAGGCTTAGAATATTTATTTTATTTTTAGGAGGTTAGTTGGAGAGATTTGGAACTAGTTTGAGTGATTTTGGAACCCGGAACCCAAAACCAAGTGTGTAGGGGCATTTTGGGCATTTGGAAACTTGGCAACCTCCTTTATTAGTGTTTGGCCGACCCTTTTTCCCCCATTCCAGCCGCACACAGCAGGAACCAGCAGCCCCCTCTCTTCCTCTTCTTCTTCATTCTTCATTCTTCTTCTTCTTCTTCTCCCTTTTCCACTCTTCCTTCTTCTTTTCTTCTTCCCATTTTCAAGTAAGCTTCCATTTCTCTTCTTTCTTCCTCTATTCTTCTTTATGATTAACCCTAACCCTAGATCTTTCCCTAACCTAGGTGGGTAGAGCCTAGATTTGGTGTTGGAGCTTGGATTTGAGGCTTGAAAGCTTGGATTGGAGGATTTGGAGAGATTTGGAGATTTTGGCTTGGGATTCCAACTCCCAAGAGGTAAACCCTAAATTTCCTCTTGTAATTACTCTTTTATAGTGTAATTAATATTTTAGAACCCTCCTAGACCCTTAGGCTACCCGTAGGAGGAAGTTGGAACTAGTTTGGGTGAGTTTAGAGACTTTAACACTAGGTTTTGTGTCAATTTCGGGTGGAATCCGAATTTGGCCCAATTTTGGGTGATGCCCTAGGTTAGATGGACCTAGGTAGACGTTGTCGGGAGTCGTGAGGGTGAGTGCGTGTCTCCGTTCGGACACGGGAAGTCGTGTCGCGGAGAAACGGGCGTTTCGGGCGAAATTGGGGCTTTTCGTCGTCGCCGATTCTAAGTGCGTGTGCGTTTCCGCCACGGGCCTAGAATCGACGCGGGAACGCATTTTCTAGGATCTAGACATCGTGTAGAGCGCGTGGGTAAATTTTGGGCCGATTCCGAGTTCGTTTGGTGTGCGTTTCAGGAGGTTTTCCGAGCCGCGCACCACGTGTTCGTCGAAATGACCGAACGGCCATTTCGACTTGGTTTCCTCGTTTCGGCTTTGTGCGCGCGTTGGGTTAGTATCGGGGAGTGTGTGCTAGAGTTTTCGAGTTATATTTTATATATTTTTGGATGTTTAGGCGTGTCGGGGTCGTTGGGCGTGCGTTGGTGGGCGTTGTGGGCGTGGTGTGCGTTGTGTTGTGTTTGTTTATATATATGTGTATATATATATTGTGTGTGTGTTTTTATATATATATTTATATATATATGTGTGGTTATGTGTAGGTGAGTGTGTGAGTGAGTGCTTGTGTGAGTGTGTAGGTGAGTGTGTGAGTGAGTGCTTGTGTGAGTGTGTAGGTGAGTGTGTGAGTGAGTGCTTGTGTGAGTGTGTAGGTGAGTGTGTGTGAGTGTGAGTGAGTGTTTATAGGTATATACATATGAGTTTATATATATGTATATATATTTGTATATATATGTATGAGTGTTTATGTGTGTGCTAGTGTGTGTGAGAGTGTGTGTGTGAGGGTGTGTGCTAGTGTGAGTGAGTGTGTGTGAGTGAGGATATATAGATATTAGTATATATGTTAGTGTGTGAGTATGTATAGGTGTATATATATATACATAGATATTAGTGTATATATGTATATATATATATGTGTGTTTGTATATATATATAGATATGTGTTTGTGTATATGAGTGTGTATGTGTTAATATGTGTTAATATGTGTGTGTATATATATATGTTAGTAGGTGTGTTAGTGTGTATATATATATATAGAGTTGTGTGTGTATATATATATATGTATGTATATATATATATATGTGTGTATATATATATAGGGGTGTGTGTGTGTGTATGTGAGATAGGGGGGGGAGCCAGCAGACTGCAGCAGCAGCTTTGCTGCACTGTGCTGCAGCAGCAGCAGCAGTATGAAGATGCAGCAGCGCAGCAACAGCAGCTATGCAGAATCAGCAGCAGCAAAAGCAGGTGCAGTAGCAGCAAAAGCAGTGGCAGCAGCATGGGCAGCAGCATCAGCAAGCATAGAGGAGCAGCAGCACATGTAGGAGCAGTAGCAGTAGCAAGCAGTGAGGTAGTAGGGAGATAGATTGATAGGGTGTATATATATATCTAGATAGTTAGATAAATAACTAGATAGATATTAGATAGTGAATAAGATTGATAGATATTATAGATTGTTAGATAGATAGCTAGCTAGATTCATAGATAGATAGATGTTTCTATATAAATAGAATAGATAGATATATAACTAGCTAGATAGTTAGTTAGATTGATAGATTAAATAGATAGGTATTAGTTAGTTGATAAATAAATAGGTAAGTAGATAGATAAGTTGATAGATAGATAGATAGTTAACTAGATAGACTAATAGATAGATAGATAGGTAAATAACTAGTTAGATAGTTAAATTAGATAGATAGATAACAAGGTAAATAGTTGAATAGATACATAGATAGTTAGGTTTCTAGATAATAGATAGGTAGATAGATAGTTATATCTATCTAGGATATAGATGTATATACATATAGTTATATACATATCTATAGATATCTAGATAGTTATACATAGATATTTATGAGTTGGGTAAGGTAAGGTAATATATATATATATGTGTGTATGAGTAAGGTAATGGGTATTAATGGGTATGTGTGTGGATATATATGTATATAGGTAGATACCTACTTAGATATATATAAATATGATAGATAGATATATATATTATCTAGCCTAGATTAATAACTAGGTATATATTCAATAGCTAGATAGCTAGTTAGAGGGGTTTTAGAGCGAAACCTCAATATCTTGAGATACCAAGGTATTTCAATACCTTAAGATAACTAAGGTATTGGGTTTCGAGCGGGGTTTTTGAGCAATAGCCTAGGATTTGTCTTGGAATGATTTTTATATGTTTATATATATATAATTACGTGTGCTAGCGTAGGTTTTAGCGGGTTTAGGCGGGGTGCGTAGCCTAGGTTGAGGTATCGGATACCGAGGGTATCCCGGTATCTCAAGGAGGCGAGTTTGTGAGTTTTCTAGCTTAATGACCTCGGTTTGACCTAGAATTTCAGGAGCACCCTAGTTTGACCCAGACTTGACCGTAGTTGACTCGGTTGACCGCCAAAGTCAACTTTTGACCTAGTTTTGACCTAGAGTTGACTTTTTGGACCCAGAGTTGACTTTTTGACCCAGATTTTACCGGTTTGACCCGTTTGACCTAGAACGACCCTAGAAGCCTATTTTTAATTATTTTATATCTGTTTAACTCATTAGAACCCTGTTTAACCTTGCTTTTCGTATTAGGTCCTTGCGACACCGGTTCGGATCGCCAGTTGCTCAGGACGTCAGGCGAGTACATTCTCTGATAGTTTTCATTATCTGATATTTATTATGATTCAGCTTCTAGTATAGTATCATCTGATTATTCTGGCACCACACGGGACACTGATTGATATTTCTGGATTCATTTACTTGCGACACGTACATTTCATGTTTCTGGCCTCTATTCTGGAATCACTACTGGCATCACCTACAGGCATCATTCATGTACAGGCTGGACTCATCTTGATTTGCGTGTCGGGTCTTGGATCCACTTGTATTAGTCGGGGCGGGGAAATACTCGAGTAGACATGTAAACATTCCTATCTGGCATCATCAGGAATCACTCCCTCTGGTCTAATCTGGAATGATAGCAGCCGTGCACCCAGTGCGCGGTGAGCCGTACTTACCCCTAGCCGTTTACATGTCGAAACAAGTATTTCAAAGACACCGAGTTCATTCTTTATAGTCTGGACTCTCATGCATTTCTTGACTTGTCTCACTTACATGTTTCTGGACTTGACTCACTACATGTTTTTCATGCTGGACTCACTACACGTTCATGTGCACGGACTTGATCTTAGCTTAGATTCTTGTATCTTACAGTTACTACTATCTTGTTCCTGATATTCTTGCATCTTTACCTTTATGCACCAGTGATTTATATTTCTTGTTTCATACTTGCTTCACCCTACTTGCTACTTGCTATAACTGTTTTATAGTTTTTATCATTTAAATGGAACTGCTGTTAGAGATGTACTTGCTCCAGTCCTGACTGGACATATTTTTTTCCAGAGTATCCGGAGGATTGGTGTCCGACTTTCTATGGACCTGAGCCTGTCGATGGTGCAGACAGGGACCCTCTAGTTTAGAGGTGATTTCCGGGTTGGTAGCCGGGATCACTAGGATCTTGTTGTTGTTTTTATTAGCTTTTAGCACCGGATTTGTCTCCGGTTTTGGATTGAGACCTTGTTTGTATATTATTTTGGATGATGTATTGTTGTATTATTATTATTATTGATGTTGTGGTTGTTGTAGTAGTAGTTGGAGGTGGTTAGACTTTATAGTTGTTAGTCTTCTTTGTTATCTATCGTGCTTAGATTCGTGATTGAGTACTTGAGATTATCTTTTGATATTGCTCCTCCGTTTGGAGTTGAGATCTTGGCAGATTATATATATTGTTTGTGTGGTTGCCCTCCTTTTGGAGAGGTCATGCCCGATTTTTGTGTGAGATTATTATTTAGTTAGTTGACCTAGACAGCGTTCTACCGCCGATGCTGCGGCGTAGGCTGGACGTACCCACGACTCATGCCCGATTTTCGGGTGCGGGTCGTGACACATTTTTGGTGGCGGCCCCATGCAGGTCTCGATTCGCAACTAGTGCGATGTCGTGGTGGTACAACAACTTAGTTGTACTGCTGCGAGCCTGCTATAGGATCTAGGATCTAGGATGAGTGTGTACTCAATCACGACTAGGAACAATTCCAATCTAATTATTCTGAAATTGCTTCTTTTGAAATATTACTGTCCTTCCTTGATGATATCGTATCTTGCGCCGTATTGACTTCTTTTGATCTGTGTTCAGGATGCCTCCGAAGACACGATCCCATCGTACCGTTCCAGCAGTTGCCTCGGAGAGGTCTGCTACCTCTCGTCCAGCTCGTATTCAGGCAGCTGCTACCGCTCCACTCACCACTCCTGCGGTTGAGGGAGCATCTGTTTCTTTCGGGGATCCTTCTTCACCTGTCGATCCGAGGACTACCCCAGTCGTTCCGGTGGTTCCTCCACCACTTCCTGCTCCAGTAGATGCCGCGCAGTTGTTTGCGTTCTTCAGGGAGATGATGGATGCGCAGCACCGTCAGGTGGATGTGATGAGGCTGGGCATTAAGAACGCCCACCAGGTGGCCATGACGGCAGTGGATAGGGTGGCACAGAATCAGCCACAGGCAGATCAGATTCAGCTTCCGAGGCCGGGTAGTATCATTGACTTTCAGAGGATGCGGCCCAAGGAGTTCCGTGGTACAGAAGGGATCCTGTACGCGGATGACTGGATAGAGCAGATTGAGGGGATCTTCAGGCTGGCGCAGATTCCCACTCGAGACTTCCTCTTCCCATCTAGAGCCGTCACCACAGCCAGAAAAGCCCCACCAAGCCATCCAACCATCCCGTCGACGCCGACATCGCGGACTGCAGATTCCCACTCGAGGCACCTTCGCTCCGGCGCGTTTTTCCGTTGACTCGCTCGACCAAACGCAGATCCGTTTTCATAGGTATGATCTTCCCTTAACCCTCTCCAATATCTGTTTTATAGTCAACCTCGGAAAATGCGTGCCCCTAGGTGAGAAACAGCGCCCAAGTCAGCGCGAGCAGACAGAATTCTGCAATCGCAGAAACTTGCGATGACCACCCATATTGCCGAGTTCGTATCTCCCACCACAGAGATCCGAATTCGGTGATTCTTTTTTATACCTGTAGATTGCACGACCTAGTTTATTTTCTGTATTATAACTTTGTGCTATTAGTTGCTGTGGACAAAATTGTAGTCGTCACAAAACTGCGCGCACCCACTTTTTCCGATTTTCTAAAAGTGGGAGATCGGAGCCCGCCCCGCCAAACGGGACCGTCCCACCGTGTGCCAAGTGTACCGAATGGTGCACGCAGCATAACGGGACACGTGAAAATTCGTGGAGACTGATTTGGACGCGTGTGCGTGCCGGAATCAGGCCGTATCCGCGAACACAATCCGTGTCGCCACTTTTGTGGAACTCGCGAGTATTTTGTGCACGCTTGTCAGATTGTGACGAAACTTGCATCACTGGACTCGTGGTAACACGCTGGTCCTGTGACCCAATTTTCACGCATTTCGGAGACGGTTGACCAGATCGCCAATTGGCGGGCCCCACAGTTGACTTTTTGGACCAAATTAGGTTCGGCTCATCGGAATCCAAATTTGGACATACCGTTGGGATCGTATTGACATTTAGAGTTGTTTGACCCATAGTTTGTTCCATTTAGAGACTGTTACCCTCGGCACACTTTTCGGTGCGAAGTGGCCCACATGTGGACCCGCTTTGGCCCGAAAATGACCTTTTTGCCCCTGTGTCCAAATTGGACGTAAGGACAGGCATTTCTAGCAGTTTGACATCTTCTGAGACTGTTGGTGATATTTATTACAGCTTTCGGAGTAGTCCCTACCGGATCCACAGATACCAGGACGACAGTTGATATTCAAACATCAGGCAAGTGTACCTTGCCAAACTCTGCAGCTTAGTTATTTATTTTCCTTGTTATATATATATTACTGTGCATGCTCAACCTAGGGCCGTGTGACGTACTTAGCGTCCGATTATCAGTCGGGTGCCGACACTGTACGCAGTGTTGGGTACGGTCATCTAGAGATGGACATCCGTGACACTTTATATTCTCGTACTTGTCTTATCAAGTACCATATGACCCAGGACACTTGACACTATTCATGAGACAGGATTTTCCCGAGATATTCGTGGTGATTCTGTATAGGATACAGGACTTGACATAGATTTTATATTCTATATACATTATGACTTGTTGCATTTAGCTATGATCGCGCTTGACATGGACATGAGACGTTATGGACATGATATGCGTGGTTACATTGGGTGGGGAAAGACACACAGGCTACAGGCTGATTATATATATATATAAAACATAGTAAACACATAGTAAACACATAGTTATTGCTGCTACCGGCTCCCAGACACAGAGCTTGTAGTGGTCTCAGCCTGAGTATTCGTGCTGCTCTCACTTGCATTTCACTTAGATGGTTACATATTTACCCCATTGTTTCATTTAGTTATTTATTTGCTGCACTGTTTATTTATTTATTGGCATGAGCTTTCTTGTACCTTGCTATGTCCCCTGAGGACCTGGATCCGGATTTTGTCCCCAGATTTTGCAGACGAGGTTATCCCGAGGTTTACGGGACCGGAGCAGGAGCTGATCCAGGAGCTGTACCACCATCCGAGGACGAGGTCTTAGCTGAAGACTTCTCTTGAGCATCCATGTTTATGCTCAGCTTTTATCATTTATTTCAGTCTTTTATTTTCTGGTCTATTGAACCATTGTATCAGATATTTATCGGGTTGTTCCCCGAAGTACTTTGTGAGACTAGATGATGATTTACATTCCTTATTTATTCTGTGGATCATATTTTATATCTTGTGTGGATGAGATTAGTTGTGCCATGATTGTCGTAGACTTGTTTTACAGCTTAAGTATGCCCTGATGGATCCATTATGTTGAGTTGGTCCATCGGTGCGTACTGCTGGCCATTGCCACGCGTCCGGTCCCACGGTATTTTGGGACTGGGGCATGACACCCAACGCGCGCACAAGCCCGAAACGAGGAAACCAAGTCGAAATGGCCGTTCGGTCATTTCGACGAACACGTGGTGCGCGGTTCGGAAAACCTCCTGAAACGTACACCAAACAAACTCGGAATCGGCCCAAAATTTACCCACGCGCTCTACACGATGTCTAGATCCTAGAAAAAGTAGTCCCCCCGTCGATTCTAGGTCCATGGCGGAAACGCACACGCACTTAGAATCGGCAACGACGAAAAGCCCCAATTTTGCCCGAAACGCCCGTTTCTCCGCGACACGACTTCCCTTGTCCGAACGGAGACACACACTCACCCTCAAGACACCCAACAACGTCTACCTAGGTCTGTCTAACCTAGGGCATCACCCAAAATTGGGCCAAATTTGGATTCCACCCGAATTTGACACAAAACCTAGTGTCAAAGTCTCTAAACTCACCCAAACTAGTTCCAACTTTCTCCTACGGGTAGGGTTAGGGTCTAGGAAGGTTCTACAACACTAATTACACTATATAAAAATAATTAGCAAGGGAAAAGTTAGGTTTTACCTCTTGGGAGTTGAAATTCCAAGGCCAAAGTCTCACAACCCCTAGAAATCACCTCCCTCAAGCTCCAAGCCACCAAATCTAGCTCTCACACTAGATCTAAGCTCCTCACACCTAGGTTAGGGAAAAAGCAAGGTTAGGGCTAGCATAAAGAAGAAGGAATGGAAGAAAGAAGAAGAAAAATGGAAGAAAACTTACTTTGGAGAAGAAGGAAGAAGGAAGAAGAAGTGGAGAAGAAGAAGAAGTGAAGAAGAAGAAGAAGTAGAATAAAGAGAGAGGGGGCTGAGCTGCTGGTGTGCGGGTGGGAACGGGTAGGTAGGGCCGGCCTTGTGTAATAAAAGGGTTCTCCAAAGCTCTAAATGCCCAAAATACCCTCCCCTAAATTGGTTTTGGATTTCGGATTCCAAAAACACTCAAACTAGCTTCAAATCTCTCCCACTAACCTCCTAAAAATAAAATAATAAATCTAAGTCCCAAAATAATTCTCACAAGGGTGTGGGCTGGGTCGGACATGGGTCCACTAGGGTCGGACATGGGTCCAGGCTAGCCAAAACCCTAAAACAATCATTAAAAAAATAAGACAAGCACCAAATAAATATAAATATAATTAATTAAATACAATCCACTATTATCAAATAAAAAAAAAATACCCTATTTTCTAGAATTGGATAGTGACAATCGGCCCTATTCTGAAACTCGTTGTAACTTTGTGTGCGCTCGTCGTTTCGCAATGAAACTTGGGTCATCGGATTCGTAGCATTTTTTTGGTCCTGTGACCCAAGTTTGGTTCGATTCTAAAAACGTTGACAAAACCCCGTATCGTGGGCCCCACGGCTCCACTTAACGGACGATTTTATGATCGGCTCATCGAAATCCAGTTCTGGATATTCTATTGGGTTTGTATCATCGTTCTGGACTTCTAGACACTAAGTTTGACGAATTTGGAGAACTTTATCTCTAACACATTTTTTGGTACGAAATGGGCCACATGTGGATCCCGCTTTGACCAGAAACTGTCAATTTTGTTCCTGTGTCCAAATTGGACTTATGGACAGACAATTCTAGCTATTTGATATCTTCTGAATATGATGGTAATGATTATTTCAGCAATCAGAGGAGTACTTGAAGATCCCGCTGATACAGGAGCAACGGTTGGAAACCAAACCCCAGGCTAGTGTACCTTGTCAATCTTGCAGTACCTGATTTGTATTATTCTCTTGATTTAATTATATAATGTATCTGTTCAACCTAGGACCGTGTGATATTACTTAACGTCCGAATAAGATTCGAGTGTCAACGTCGTACGCGGAGTTGTGTAATGCCACATAGAGATTGATATCGCAACCCTATACATTTTCGTGCTTGCATTATCAAGTACGTCATACCATATGACACCTAACACTGTTCATGAGACAGAATCTTTCTTGATATATTCATGGTGATTCTGTATAGGTTTACAGGATTCGTGACATAGATCTTACTTTTGCATATCTATCATTATGACTCGCTGCATTAGTTAGAGGTCATGATCTTGCGTGTTTTGGACATGAGACATCGTGGACATGAGACGTGTGATTATATTGGGTGGGAAGAGACACACCATACTTTAGGCTGATTATTGATATATATACTATACTACTGGAGGTGCTTTGGCACATATACTGGAGTCATGATACTACTTGATTTAGCATATATAATGGAGTCGTGATACTACTTGCTTTGTCATATATACTGGAGTCGTGATACTAAATGCTGCTATGGGTTTCCCCGACGCAGAGCCTATAGTAGTCTCAGCCTGAGTATGATTAATGCTCTCACTTTTATATCAGATAGTCGGTTACATAGTTTGCCTATTGATACATTTTATATACTGCATTTATTTTGGCATGCTGCTTCTTGTACCTTGTTACGTCCCTCTGAGGACCTGGTCCCTTGCCAGTTTTACAGCATAAACCATTGTGGAGCCTGCCTGGAGTTGCTGATGTGTGTTGCTTAGTCTTGCAGAAATTGGTGCCAGGTACTTATATCATTTCTTCCGGAGTCATGGTTATTATTCATATTGTTTATTCATCTGCTGATATAGCCTAGTTTTATGGACTCATATTCCTTTCTCGAGTCTATTCGAGCTTATGGGTTACTGGTGGCCGACTTTAGCACATGTAGCTCATTCTTGTATATTCTGATCATTGTGGATTGAGGCATAGATATTTATATTCACTTGATTATATAGATAGTGACCCTTCTAATACAACTTATACGTATTCGAATCGGACCGGACTCTGGTCGAATGTGTAGCTGGCATGTTACGTATTCCTAGTCCTACGTATTTTGGGACTGGGGCGTGACATGTGTGCACCAAAACAGAAGAGAGCATCCTCATTCCCTCGTCAGACCATCAATGGAGTAAAGGAGCCGCTGCAACGCTCGATCTCCATCATCACAAAAATATTGTACTTAGATATTCTGTCTAGGATTTCTTCGTACTTGTTTGTTCGTTATTAAAAAAAAGTTCATTCACAACTTGTAATGGCGAACAATGTGTAATGGACCGGGCGGCCCGAAAACCAACCCGGGCCCGACCCGGTCAACGCCAGTCTGCGCTGCCCTGACCCGGTCAACAGATCGGCCTGGCTCGGCCCATGAAGCTAGCGGATCCGGGTTGGGTCTTAATTTTTTGCCCGATAGCTCGACCCGGTTAGGAAACGGGTTCGGTTCGGTTAAACCCGTAAAACCCGGTCAACCCGGACAGGCCGGGTCATCGACCCGGTTCAAGCCTGGTCCTGGTCCGGTTTTGCCCAAATTTTAATTTTTTTTTATATCCGTTGGGGGTATTTAAAATACCCCGTTTTGGTGGTCGTTTTATGGCTTTTTGAGGGGTCTTTTGGTTATTTTGCTGAAAATGACCAAAAAATTCTTATAACAACTATATTTTAGGGGTATTGGGAGTCATTTTGCACCAAATTTTTTCTATAAATAGGCCATAAATGATGAAAATTAACCATAACAAAATGTTTTCTCTTACAATATATAGAAGCAAAACATTTTTTGAAGATTGACATGACAACTTTCTGGATAATGGAGTACAACATTTTGGGGTCCAAAGTGCAGTGTTCTTGAGGCTTCAACTTGTGCAAAAAATTTCGGAGACTTCAAGCTGACGTTTTAAGTAATTTTAATATTACAGAATAGTTTTGTTTCTATTTTTTAATTTGGGATTTTCCTTCCTCTCTCTCCCTCTCTCTCTCTCTCTCTCATTTTTTGTTGGAAAAACAATTTCTTCTCTTATTTTAAAAAAAAAAATTAATTTTTAAAATATTGATGCTTCTAGTTTTAGCCACCCTTATGGAGGAGATTCGGAATAAAATTTTGCTTATTATGCTAATTTGTTTGAGAATAATCTTATTTCTAATTTTGTGCCACCGACACAAATGTCACCTCATAAAGCTAGAAGTATGACTACTATTGTTGCAAATAGAAAAAAAAATTATTTTATGTAAATATTATGATAAATTATATGTCAATGGTAATGAGGGGGCACCGGTTTTAGATCCAAAGGATCAAAAATCAATAGCTAAATGTGCACAATGCACGAAATATAATCAAATTTATAAATGGGAAAAAAATGATGGCACAGACACTTTAAGAAGATACTATGAAAGTTATTACGGCAAAGACACACTTCATGCTAGATAAACACAACTAAGTAGCAGTCATCAAGAATCTTCTATAAATAACTTTACTTATTTTGTTGTTTGTAACAAAACTGAGTTAACAAAATATATTATTTGTGATGAACAACATTTTATATTTGGTGAGAATGAGTGGTATTACGATTATGCAAGTAGTACCCTCAAATTTATGGGTGCAAATGAGTCAAGCCGAGCCAAGATTTTATAAGCTTGACCTTTGCTTGATTAGAATTAATCGAGCTCAAGCTTGATAAGTTTTTTATTTTAGAGTTTGAACTTGGTTTGAGCTCGTTTATATTAAGCTTGAGCTTAGCTTGGTTTGAGATCGAGCTTGGCTTGATAAACAAGCTTGATCCAAGCTTGATAAACAAGCTTGATAAGCTCAAACTCAAGCTCATTAAACTTGATTTCAAGCTTGTTCAGCTTTATTTCAAGCTCATTAAGTTTGATTTCGAGCTTAACGAACTCGATTTCAAGCTAGTTAGGCTTGAATTCAAGTACCTAAATATTAACAGTTTATTTATAAAATTTTATTTAAAAAGTTTATTAATATCAATTATTAAGGACATATAATTATATATAATGCAAACAACCTATTGTTATACAAATATGCATAAAATTAGAATTCAACAAAGAATAAATTAAAATTAAAATAGCAAAAAAAATTGGTAGTCAGCCAGCAACGAGCTCCTAAATGAGCCAGCTTACGAGTAAGCTCGCAAGCTTCTAAACGAGCCAAATAGCGAGCTCAAACAAGACGAGTACTTCTAAGCTTGAGCTTAGCTCGTTTATTAAACGAGCTCAAAAATGATGGTTGAGCTTGGCTTGTTTACTAAACGAATCAAGCTCAAACGAGCTTTTATCGAGCCGAGCTTCGAGCAGCTCGCGGACTGCTTGGCTCATTTGCAGCCCTACCCTTAATCCTTGTTTTACTAAAGTTTCTAAATCTACTACTAGAGAAGCGGCTATGAAAATATTTCAAAAAGAAAAAAAATGCTTTAAAAGAAACTTTTGTGAATGTTAGTAAATTTGCTTTAACTTCTGATATATGGACTATTAAACAAAATTACGCTTATATTTGTATCGCGACACATTATTTAGATCCAAAATGGATGTTGTAAAAATGTATTATTTGTCAACGACCTTTAGAATTTCCATATACTAACGTAGTAATCGGTGCCGCTATAATGCATTTTTTACGTGAATATGATATTAACAATAATTATTTTAATTTTTTTTGATAATGCTAGTAATAACACTTCTTCTATTAATGTTTTTAAATCATAAATTTTGCCTATACTAGAAGGACGATTTTTTAATGTAAGATGTGCTTGTCATATTATAAATTTAATTGTATAAGAATACATTCAATTCTTTCAAGCAAATTTAGAAAAATGTTAGATTATGTTTACAAAGTTTGAACAGTTATGCAAGTAGACAACAAGCTTTTAAAACTTTATGTGCACAATATGGTATAACTTTTAGGAGATTTGTTAATGATGCACCACATAGATAAAATTCTACTTATTTAATGTTGAAATATTATATTAAATTTAAATATGTTATTACACATTATTGTAATGTCAATCCAAGTTATGATTATTATGTAACTAAAATTTATTGGTTAATTGCTAGATCAATTTATGATTTTTTTTGAATTATTTTACAATGGTACATGTATTTTATGTGGAGTTTATTATCCAACTTCTCCTTTAGCTTGAACATAAATTATTAACATGTCTCATTTATTTTGTAAATATAAAATTATTTCTGGTTTTGATTTTTATTGTTTCCAAAATGGAAGCAACATTTCTAAAATATTGAGGTGATATAAATTGTCTATATTGTTTGGCTTCGATTTTTGATCCTAAGATTAAATTATATGATGTATTTATTTTATTAAACGAATTTAATGACAATATGAATATTGAGCTAAGTAGCTTAAAAATAGAAATTTAAAAAGTTTTAGATAGTTTAATTACTTTATATGAAGAAAGAGGTTGTATCTAGCTGATACGGTACAGCCGTTCAAGGTAGTAGTAACTCAGTTTTATGTCTAAATTATCACATGTTAAAAGTGCACGGTAAAGGAAGAAACAAAAATAATATTCCCTACCAACTCAAAGAATTGTCCTTGTATTTAAATTCTTATGAAGAAGATGAAGACGAAGACGAATCTGCATTTTATTTTTCATTTTTTGAATAGTAAAAAAAACACGAAATAACATATTCTATACTTTCTTCTATATAATGATATTCTAATGATCCCGGTGTCCATGGTAGCATCAAAAATTTATTTTTGTGCAGGTTCAAGGATGTTAAGCAAGAAAAGAAGCAGGACGCTGTCAGATTTTTTTGAAGTTTGTGTCTGCATTCAAGATTTAGTTCGTGCTCGAAAACGAACTCAAAACTTAAGAGATGAAAGTGTCGACATCATTGAGCTGGACTTTCAATCTCTTACTTCGGAGGACGCTGCTGGAGGATGAGCTAAGCAATAAACTTGGGCGAAAGACGGACGACAAAAAAAAAAATACTTGTACATTTATATTACAAATGTTATGAAAATAAAATATCAACTTTCAAATTTTTTTGTTAGTTAATGTTATAGCAAATTTTAATTAGAGAAAATTTGAGTTACATCCCACTGCTTTACCATAATGTACAATATTTCTCACTTCCGTCAAAAACTAACGGTCAAATTTTTTGACCGAAATACCCCTAGCAAATCACCATTATTACCATTCCCCCTCTCCTCAACTTTGGAAGAGTGAAGGGATATTTCAGTAAAAAATTAACGGTCAATGGAGTTGACCGTTAGTTTTTGACGGAAGTAGGGAGTATTGTAAATTATGGTAAAGCATTGGGGTGCACCTTGAATATGGTTAAATAAGGTGGGGATGCAACTCAAATTTTATCTTTAAATTATATTAGCATTAACAAAATTTAGCAACTTTTTCCTTCTCAAAATTTTGCCTCAATTAAGTATTTTTTTTAGCTGATGTTGTTTACATTTAATATTTTTTGTTATGGAATGGATACTTTTTTATTTAAATTTATATACCAAAATTTTAATTAACTTATACAACAAATTTTTTTAAAATTTACAAATCTTAACTTATATATAATTTTCTATTTAAATTTACTAACAAATAACTTATATATACAAATCTTAACAAAAATTTACTAACAAATGACTTATATATAAAATCTGAAAATTTATATTTTTTATTTAAATTTATTAACTTATATATATATATATACAAATGTTAAAAAAAATTAAAATATTAACGGGCCGGCCCGACCCAATTGTGAACTGGCCTGAATGCAGTCCGGTTCGGTTCGATCCGGTCCGTCTCTGACCGGATCATGGGTCCGGACTAGGTCTGACTATTTTGCTTCCGGACCAGTCTGGTTCGCTTCGTCTCTCAGAGTAGTTTGGTCTCTCAGATTAAGCTTGGTCCGGTCTGAACCAAATCAAAATAGGCCAGCGCGGACCGCGTGCCGGTCCGGCTGGTCACACACCATGAACCTTTAAGGCCAGGTCTAGATTCCGCGAACCAAACTAAACGAGACATTTAAGTAGCGAGGATAACAGCTAACACATTCTCTCTCCCTGTGCTTTCTTCTCTCTCCGTTTCATTCGTTGGTAAAAATTCTCTCTAAAAAATTAGGGTTTTAATTTTCTTGAACATTCATATCATAGCTCTTGATTTATTGTTTATAATCAAATTACGTGATTCTTGGGTTCTGATTATCTCTGGCCAGGGTTTCTAATTGCCTTTCGATCGCTGCAAAAACTTTTTTTTTCCTTTCTTCCGATTATTGTGAAAATTGGTTGAAGCACCATGAAATTGATACATTTCTTCTCGATACTTATTGTTGTCGTACTCGTGCCCATGTAACATAGATCTTAGTTAAAGGAGTTGTTAGAAAATTGTAATCAAAACTTGGATCGAGATTGGAGCAAAATGGAAGAGAATATTTCATGCACACCGCCTGGAAAATTGCTTTTTTCTCTTTTGATCTAGGAAATTTGAGGATGTTTGTAAGTAAATATTATTTCTATTTAACCATCTTTAGATTGGTTCGTGGAGAAAAGTTATCTTTATTTTTTCAAATGGACCTTTCATAGTTGAGTTATAAACTGTGAAAAAATGTATAGTAACTGTGGGATCTTCGTTATCTTTGAACTGCTATTGGACCTTGATCCTCGTCTAGTTACTAATTAAAGATTACTCAAGATTACTCGGCTGAGTGATTGTAATCTATGTAGCACACACTCTCATCTTAGTAACATGTCTCGTGTCGGACACTTTCGGACATCGACTCTTTCAGACACGTGTTTTCTTACATGTCCTTGTGATTTCATTTGAAATCAGTCATGGACACCCTCCGAATAAGGTCACGTCATTACGTGTCATCGTATTTTAATTTGAAATCAGACACATACACTTCGAACAAGGACACGTGGCCAGCACATTTTATAGCATTTTTACTTAATATGGATAAAAGTCAAATATAAAAGTTAAAACTTAAAACATTTTTGTTGTGGCTTTTTTAATTTTATATAAATCAAGTAGCTATTTTTCGAAGATGCAATATTCAATTGTCTAATATTTATGGTTAGAACATATATATGTTTTTAGACTGATGTATGTTGCCGTTTCCGTGTCGCTTTTGTGCAACAGAGATCCCAACCATGGGGTCATTTGGAATTAAATGATTTTTGATTAATCGGCCACCCAGTTAATTGGTTTAAGCTGCCAATTACTTGGTTGGTTATGCTAATTCTTCTTTTGGAACATTGGTTGTAGGATTTCTCTCTCCTGGATGCAGTTAGGGGCCTTAGGGCCTGACCTTTTTTGCTTGATTTATGGTTTCTATATGTTTTCAAAGTACATCAACATGTCTTGTCAAAAACTGTTTTAATGTTGGATAAGATTTGTTTCCCCCTTCTGTAGCATGAGGTAGGCTTTAATGCTAGTTTGGGATTCTTAAAGCATACACACCATTTAAAGGTTTCATGCTTCTTGCTTTAAAATGTCACTTCCTATCAAAACTGCAGTTGGGTAAAGACAAATAAGAAAATTTCACGAGCAATCCAATGATCCAAAACAAATTCGTTAGACTATCTTATTTCTTTTACTCCTTATTTTCAACTTTCAATTAAGAACACATCTATTCTTCACTACGGTTGGAATACTAGTTTTTGACACTTATTGGTACTGGAAATATTCGAATTATAAATTCTAGTAATTGGAGAAGGATCTTAAAATCCAGTATAAATGCTACAGAGGCTTATTAAGGTTGAAATACCTGTTTTAGTACTAAATTTTCCAACAAAATTTATTTCTACTTCTAGCTACATTTTGGTAAGGATAAGTGGGTATTAAACAACAAATGATTCAGACTTTTAGGCATCTGGGGTTGACAGTTATATCAAAAAGGGGATACTGCATTTAGTCTACTTGAAGTTTTGGGATGTAATGTAAGCCCTGCTGAATGAAATTGACAACATACCAATTCTGCATTATTCGCAAGAGCTTACAGACTGTACAATCTTAACTTCTCATTATAAAATATAAACACAGTGAATTACACTTTTCATCTCCGCTTCGATTCTCACATAGAAGGAAGTCATGTTCTCATCTCCCAGAATTTTCCTCTTCTATGTCTCCTCCTTATAGGCAGTAGTACTGTGGTGCCGCCACCCCCCAACTCCAAAACTAAAATTCTTTGGGATGGACCAATATCAAAATCCGGCTTTAAATCTCTTACTTTACAAAGTCTATATATATGAAATATTTTTTTCTCCTTATCTGTACTTTGATTAAATTGTATCTGAGACACTTTTCTCCCAATAAATTTAGTCTTTCTTGATAATTTTCTACTTCACGCAGTTGATTTGAACATGGGCGAAGTGGTTCATACAATCGCTAAGGATGTCACTGAAGTATGTTCTCTACTCGCTCTCTCTATCACACACCTCACACACACATTTTAGCTTTATTTGTGTTGAAACTTGAAACGTTAATTCGTTATTCCTATTGTTCGTTTAATAGTTAATTGGTAAAACTCCGTTGGTGTACCTAAATAATGTCACGAGTGGCTGCAAGGCTCGTATTGCTGCTAAACTTGAAATGATGGAGCCTTGCTCTAGTGTTAAGGACAGGTATATTTCTAATTGGTGCAATATTTCTAAGTGATTGTTCTGTATTTAAAATTTGTCATCATGAGCAAAAATGTCTACAGGATTGGTTATAGCATGATTACTGATGCAGAGGAGAAAGGCCTTATTACACCCGGACAGGTTAGAACTTGAACTTTTAGTAATCCAATAATATATTGAAATCTATAGCTTTTAAAAACAATAATGTCCTTACATTTTTTTCATTTTTTTTCAATTAAATTTCTCTCCGTCAATATGGCATTTACAATTAAATCTCTCCGCCAATATAACCATTAGCAATAGTCATTAATCTATTGGAATAGATCCCCCATTTGATTCCAATGCATCTTAATATAACTCGTGGCAATATTACAAACAGTTTTTTCCAAATAATCAGAAAGTTCTTTAAAAATGCACCCTGAACATGATTTTCCTAAACTAGATAATTCACGATTTACTCTCTTTCCCTAAAGTCTAACCATTTGTGATTTTTCAACAACTCACTATCTGTAATATGAGAAGAAAATGACAAGTATCCTTAACTTACTCGTGTAAAACGTTTAATTCCTTAAATTTGTTGCGTGACTATATGCTGAGAATTATTTATCGTGGTACTTGTGCAATATTGCAACAAATACTGTTGATTAGATCATGGTAGTCAAAGGCACGCCTAGGGCGTGCCTAAGGTGCGCCTCACACCTCACTAGGTGCGCACCTTTCAGCAATGGCGTAACCAAGAAAAGGCATGCCTTATGTTTTTTTTGTTTTTTATTCTTTAGTTTTTAAAAAAAAACTTTTGAGGCAGGGAAATAGCTCAGTGGGAGGGAGGTAGCCCTTTCCACGGTTGCTAAATTTGGCTACTGAAAAACTAAAATTTACTAAAAGTGTGGTAGGGAGAATTCAAATCTTGTTAGTTCTGTTGACTGCTACTGATGTTATGCTAGTTTACTTGGTTATGTTTTAACTTGTTATTGTTGGTTTTAATATGTTTGATTTTATTTCTTGCATTACTAATTTATTTAGTTATGTATATTATTATTATTTTTTATTTTTCTGCCTCGCTTCGTTCGGACGCGCACCTTAAGTGCGCCTTGTGCCTCGGAAGATATGGACCCTTTGCGACTCAAGTCCGTCTTGCGCCTTTGAGTCTTTGACTACCTTGGATTAGATATATTAGATTTATTGAGAACTGAGAATTGAAGTATACTAGTCATCGCATTTTTGTGTGGATGTTCTAAATTCATACATGGTTAGAATTCAGTTGGTTATGATCCTTACAATAATGTTGTTTAGAGTACTAAATGTCTTTTTAACAAAGGCTATTATCGTCTTATGATCTTGGATTCTAGATGTAGAAATTTGGTGACAATATTCTTCCATTTAACTGACACTTATTCCTCCCTTTATGCTGTGTAATGTTTATTGAAGAGTATCCTGATTGAGCCTACCAGCGGTAATACTGGCATAGGTCTGGCTTTTATGGCAGCAGCAAAGGGTTACAAACTAGTCCTTACAATGCCCGCCTCTATGAGCCTTGAGAGAAGGATCATCCTTAAAGCTTTTGGTGCCGAACTGGTTCTTACCGATCCAGTTTTGGGGATGAAAGGAGCTGTTCAAAAGGCTGAGGAGTTGGCTGCAAAGACACCTAATTCATATGTTCTCCAGCAGTTTGAAAACCCATCTAATCCAAAGGTAAGCTTGTAAACTTGTTTTCTAGAAACTGTTTCCAAATGATTTGTGTGAATAACATGTTTTATTGACAGGTTCATTACGAGACAACTGGGCCTGAGATATGGAGAGGAACAGGTGGTAAAATAGATGCCTTTGTATCTGGTATTGGTACCGGGGGTACAATTACTGGAACGGGCACGTATCTTAAAGAGCAAAATCCGGAGATCAAGGTTTGCACAGTGACAAATTATACAGTATTTTATTGTACTTAACCCGTTATCCATTTCAAAATAATGGTATATATCTATACACAAGTAGCTCATATCTTGATTATGCTATTCTAAACTTTATTTTTATGTGGTATTTCTTTGTTCAAGCTTTATGGTGTAGAACCAGTGGAAAGTGCAGTTCTATCTGGTGGGAAGCCTGGTATGTAGTTGTCGTTTTTATTTAAGGAGTAAATATAAATTCATGCTCAAGGGTTTTAATCTTTTCTCTATGTTGGCCAATGTACACTATATTATTGTGGCTTCATTTTCTCTTCATCTATACCTTGGTGACTCTGTTTCCCAGCATTTCGTCTCATTTTAGAATTATTTTCCGTTGTGGCCGACATAGGACATCTACATCTAGGTTATTTCTCAGTTTGCTCTGCATTACTTGTAGTTTCAGTTGTCATTGTTTTTTCCATCATGACACCTACTTTGGTCTATCATCTATGTTTCTCTTGCATGCATAATATGTTAATATACCTTTTTTTCAGTTCAAAGGACAACAATTGGATATCTACCATCAATTTTGTTTTCCCTCTGGCGAGAAAACGTTCAATCTATCATCTTTATATTTTAACATCATATTTGCCATCCAAAACCTTTGGTCAATGTCATATTGTTCAGTGCTAGCCCTAGCTTGGAAATGGCTAGACAGTCGGCAGTTTGCAAAAAAAAAAACAAAAACACTATCAGTACTGAAGAAGTTCTGTTGATAATTGTGTTAGTTGAGGAGACTGGATAAGAGATACTTTCTAAAAAGGAAATGTGGATGAAGGTTGTAGAATATAGAAGATATAGAAATAATAAGATTGAAAACAATGTACACGGGATGTTTGTTTAGCGTAATTCAAGAAGAAACGAGGGGTTAGGTTACATAGATTATCAAAGAGATACCTAAAATGATTCTTTTTGCTATTTAGGGTCATCATTCATCATGATGATGAGATTGATGAGGTAGTTTATGTAGTTAAAGTAGGATTATTGAAGTGGAGAAGTGCTTCTAGACTTCTCCATGATGTCCTGGAAATCTAAATAATAAATCTATAAGGCCATTGCAATTATGTACCGGAATTTCAGGCAATTAAGAAACATGTCGAAAAAACTGCTTCTAGCTAGAATGAGAATTCTTCATGGAATGTTATGGGAATTTAAGTAGGATGATTGAAGTCGAGTAGTGCTTCTGGACTTTTCCATGATCTTCTTGAAATCTATGTAAAATAATCTATGAGACCATTGCAAAACCATCCTTGCTTTGTATTGAAATTTCAGGCAATTAAGAAACATGTTGAAAAACCTGCATCTAGCTATACATGAGAAATCTGCATGGGATGTATGCATTTGTGGGAAATTATAGGTGGTGTTACTGACGATATGTGAGGGAAAAGTTTTTGAGATGGTTTGGACATGTACAACTGAGACAGTTGGTGCACTAGTTAGGTGATGATAATTTTCTAAATGAGCACCATAAACCAGAAGTAGATCTAAAGGAACATGGATAGAGGCTGTGAAAAGGATCTGGTACAACACAATTGTTAATTTTAGAGGAGATGGTACTTATGCAGGGAACTTTTTTCTGGAGTAGATCGAAAACATTAGGATAAAGGCTCTTACATCATCGTTGCTGTATCAATCAGTTAGCAAAATAATTGGGAACATAGAGACGTACTCTATCAACTCACACTGTCTAGTTTTAAAGCAGATGAACAAGGACATGCAAGTTAAAAGGGATATTGCTTTCTTAGACCACCTGTATGTTTTTCATTTTCTTGAGTGTCAAACAATTGCCACAAAGATGTTTTTATTGTCATTATGCATTTTCAACTTCTTTTACACTCTCTAAGAGCTTGTTTGGTTCCTTGGAATTTTAGAATTTCCATGTTTAGGCTTTGGCCAGAAATCCTATCAACCTGTAGTTATGCAAGTCATGAATCCATGTAGATTTTCAAAATTGACTTTTCTGTTAGTCTTGAATTTCATTTTTCTTTTTAAATATATGGGTTCAATACCATGGTTTTGTAAATGCATCACAATGGCTGCAATGCATGCAACCATCATTGAGTTCCAATTTCAATTTTAGGATTTCCATGTGTAGGCTTTGGCCAGAAATTCTATCAGCCTGTAATTGTGCAAGTCATAAATCAATGTAGATTTTCAATTTGACTTTTCTCTTAGTCTTGAATGCCAATTTTATTTTTAAATATATGAGTTCAATACCATGGTTTTATAAATGCCCATAATGGCTGCAATGCATGCAACCATCATGGCGTTCCAAATATATTCAATCAAAAAATCAGCTTTCAATTGTTTATATTAAAAAATACAATGAGCCAATGGTATGAGTGAGCTGGAAATGCAATGAACTATAAACTCACATGGCACTGTTGCATATAGCCAAATGAACCCATTGACAGCCAGTCATATCATTATGCTATGCCTGGATAGAAGAGGACAAAAAGGTATATAATAGATTAGGAAAGTAGTGTCATACTATTTTGTATTCAGATTAGCTTTTTCTCTCATGTTCAAGTTATTGACTAATTATCCAAGCCATGTTGTGCCCCAAGAGGAAGTTCGAAGTGCATAGCAGTAAACATTAATGCTACTGATTTTAAGCAAATGTAATTCTAGTATCCACTGTGCATCTCTTGTTTGAAGTATCTATCATGGCCTTCTTAATTATTGTTCTTCAGATTTAAATATCTTCTCTTCTATTTTGGATGTAACAACGACGAGAAGAATTTAAGTCATTCTTGTAGAAATTAGTGTGTCGACATTTTTGGTGACTAACAAATCTTTCATGTGTTTTGTCTATTTCAGGCCCTCATAAGATCCAAGGAATTGGAGCTGGTTTTATTCCTGGTGTATTGGATGTCAATCTCATAGATGAAGTTGTCCAAGTAAGCTTATAATTCATTCTTTTTTGAGATAAGACCAGTCAATATTGACAGTCTCTGTCATGGGCTACTAGCACCAAGACCCCTCCCATTTAATTACTGTCCGGACTGGGATTCAAACCCATACCCACTCTTCCCTACTCTTACTAGTGTTACCACTAGAACACCCCCTTGGTGGTGTAAGCTTATGATTCTTGGGATAGTGAATTCGGTGAATTTATAGAATTATTCAATTCTATTTATAATGAATATTTTACAGAAAACATGTCCAATCTTTAAAATCAATAGATGTTTTTACATTGTGTACTTTATTGTTGGGTTGAGTTGTGGGTTAAATTTCTATATGAATCTTAACAGTTCAATTAGAACCGAAATGTTCGTTCACTCTTGACGTAATGTGTCATAGAGATGGATGCAATTTCGTATAGCAATTGTATCATCTTGCCTCTTCGTCTAGATTCTTTATATAGTTTAGGGACTTGGAAGGAGCTCCTTGGTTGTAGGAGCTTAAACTACAATCCAAAAGGTTGGTCTAGGTACAAGCCAACTGGCTACCTAGGTTTTATGGCATGACCCCCTCTCATTCTCTAGCTACCTTGGCTAGAAATTTGGCACCAACATAGAGAGTTGACATCAGATCAATAGTCGGTCATAAAGTTTTTTCAAATCTTGTATGGTTCTTTCTTATGTTCCATAGCCAACCCCATTATGATGGAAGAAGGCTTGGATGATAATTAACAGTTCAATTGGAAGACGTCTCAATATTAATCTTGATTGCCCTTGCTTTATCCCATCATATAGTGGTCACAAACTAGTAATATAGACATTTCAGTGCATATAAAATGCCATTATGTAGATAACTTTTCTGGATGAGAGTTTTTCATGGCAAAGTCAAGGAAAACACAGTCTCTATTTAATCTAGTCTAGGTCAACTCTGTGTTATCTAATCAAAGTTGAGAAGTCTTTACTAAGAATAAACTGGGGGATGGCCAAAGGCATGGATTAAGGTTTTAGTGGACAAATGGACAATAGGTTGTTTTGATACTCCATCAAGCTGTATTATGGGTTCGTAGGGATTCATACTTCATAGTAGAAATTCAAAGCGGGCATGATTTCACGAGGATGGTGGATAGCATTCAGGCTCTTAATCCTGGTAACATTTACACTGTAAACAGTGGATGTAGGATAGAGTGCGGCAGAGAAAGAGTAACTGAAAGGTGGAGAGAGGGGATACATGTAAACAACAATAGTCAAAAACAAATATTAATATAATATCACTTGTGGGTCATTAAAAGAATCCTTGTGAAGTATATCATATGAACTCAAACCAGGAACCTTATCGTACCTTAAGCTAAACAACGACAACGGGGTATCTCAATTTTTTTGGGTCGGCTTTATTGTATCCAAGCTTCTGATAATATCGCAAGAAGAATTCAATCTAAGAATCCAGACTAAATATATCTAAGAGAATACTGCTCAAATCTATGTCTCATAATTCGGATAGGGACACGGCGACATCATAACTTTTAAAATCTAGGACATGGTACAACAGGGATACAACAATAAACAGATATGTAATAACATATTAACCTTGATTGGCCTTGACTGCTCTAACAACCGCTCAACGAGACTATCCATGGTGGATTTTTCTTCTTTTTTCAACTTAATGTCCTAACTTTACTCTCTAAACTTATCTAACCTTGTAATTATCCAGATAGCCTCCCACTATTTTTGTGATTTTAATTTAGAACCGAAGTTTATAGAACACTATGTAGTACTTAATGCAAGTAAATGAGATAAAGTTAAATATAATTATCAAAAGCTAGAGAAGAATACAATATTCGTTTTCATTTGTCTTCCTAGAAAGCTGGTTATATCAGTGACATGTATAAATGAATTGCTTCAATTAATAGAAGGAAGAGACATAGTGGGATCTCTGGACTTTATGTGGAAAAAATATTTTAAATATCTTATGAAAATAATATATATAATTTTAATAGACTATCAAAGACAGAGAGGCAGCCTAAAACAGGAGGTTGTGCTTGATACAACCTGGCTTGCGTCTTGCTTTTCGGAACAAGTGTGACCCTATATAGGACCAGTTAGCATCATTGACCTTCCCCATCTAGTGTTCAAGTGCTATTGAAGCTTCCATGTTTTGCTGCGAATAATTTAACCTGCAACAGAGCAACACACAGCAATTTTGAGGTCGGGAGACTATTTTTGTTCTTTATGGTTATTGCGTTCTGCTTCGGTTGGCACGTGCCTCGTTTTTCCTCTTTGCACCTAGGCCCCAAAGGCCTAAAACAGGAGGTTGTGCTTGATACAACCAGGCTTGCGTTTTGCTTTTAGGAACAAGTGTGACCCTATATAGGATCAGTTAGCATCATTGACCCTCCTCATCTAGTGTTCAAGCATTATTGAAGCTTCCATGTTTTGCTGCGAATAAAAACCTGTAACAGAGCAACACGAAGCAATTTTGAGGTTGGGAGACTATTTTTGTTCTTTATTGTTATTGTGTTCTGCTTCGCATGGCACACGCCTTGCTTTTCCTCTTTGGACCTAGGTCCCGAAGGACCTTGGCTCCTAAGTGTGCTTTCCACCTGTAACAATTACGGTCATATATAAAGAAATACAGTTGGAGGATTATGGAGTAGGGATGTGTTAGGCTATAGTGCACAAAGATTAGGAGCCATATGCCAAGAGTAAATGTTCAGCCTCTATATTTCTTAGTATCTGTCACGGAGGAAGTAGTTTATAGTTTGCTTCTGGTCTGCAGTTCTTTTTGTACTCAATAATGATTTTTCAATGTTTATGAAGTAGCTTACTTCTGCTGTGTGATTGACCAGGTATCAAGTGATGAATCTATTGAAACAGCAAAGCTTCTTGCTCTAAAAGAAGGATTGTTGGTTAGTTTTCATTATCTTGGAATTACTAGCTGGCATTACCAAAGTTCCATGCGGAGTGCTGTTTCAAAGATGGCCAATTGGAATTTAGCCTCTATTTTATTTTTACCTCTTCTATTCTTTTTTCATCAAATTGTAAAAGAAGTATCTACTTCAGGTTGGAATATCATCCGGTGCTGCTGCAGCTGCTGCCATTAGGATAGCACAGAGGCCAGAAATGGAGGGAAAACTCATTGTGGTTTGTTTCTAGCTGTTTTTGCTTGCCTTTTTTTTTTTTTTTGCTCATTTCCAACTTTTTGGAGATAATCCTTTCCTGTTACAAACAAATAAATTAATGACCCATTCATTTCGTAAGTTAGTTCTGATCATTTTAGACACAACTTTTAATGGTATGCTAGTCCATTTATTTCTGATCATTTTAGACACCAACTTTTAGTGGCATGCTAGTCTATGCAAGAAAAATGGCCAAGAGTTGCAGACAGGAGAAAAGTGTTTGCAATGTTTATATGCTTAAAGACAAATAATCATGGATTTCCTTTAAAAGACGAGAATAATGCTTAATAGAGATGAATGGAGAGAAAGACTAATGTAGCCGATGCAACTGTTGGTGGATAAAGGCATTGTTTTTGTGCTAGCTGTACCTAGAACTAGGAGTAGATAAATGTTACTTTGAAAGAATTTTCCTTACATATAGAGCATAGATATCTCATGATATCATATGTTGATGAATGACAATATATAGGGCCTAATAGTACGCTACTAACTATATCTCGTTTCTATTATTCATATTCTTTCAACTTGCGTAATTGTTAAACTTAGATATAATCATTTATGTATAAAATGTCTGGTGTAACAATGTTCACTGTTATATGACCCCACAGCCCAGTAATCTGATCGTCTGCCTGCCCGGACCCTAACGCTTCTAGATTTCAGAAAATGTTACACAAGGATCGTCATTTCTCTCGCAAATAAAACAACAATAAGTGAAAATAAGAGAGCAGAAATGTAAGCATAGTTACTCGTTCATTGAGAAACTTATCCATGTATCTCCCTATCAATTTGCTCCGCTTACTACAACTAAAAGTTTCTCCGTCAATCCTTTAAAAGAAGTTATGTGTACGGCAGCTTGTGCCTTTAACTCAACTAAATTTTGTGAAAGTGAAAACCATGCAATTATGCAGCCTAGTAACTGTGAAGGTGTTACTGTATTAGTTTTTCTCTTATTGAATGTGGAAATGGGCATGGATATGTTCAGATACCAAGTTATATATAATTCTGGTTGATTAACTAGTTTGAGTATCATCTTAATTCTCCACAAAAGGGTAAACTATAGTTGAATAATGATGAATTAAGGGTTCGGATGGAAATATAAAATATATATCACCTAGTCTAATTAAATTTTGGAGAAAATTCCAATACACATTTGTATCATTTACGTTGATTGTTTTGTTGATACTAATGTGCTTTGTTCTGCACAGAATTATTTTAATAATAATGTTGAGCAGACTTGAATAATTTGTGATTACAGGTGGTTTTCCCCAGCTTTGGAGAGCGCTATCTTTCCTCGGTTCTCTTCCAGTCGATAAAAAAGGAAGCTGAGAGCATGGTTTTTGAAACCTAAGTACAATTTTACTAAGGGAAGTGTATTCATATGACTTGAATCAGAATAAAGTACTCTGTGTTTTTATTTATGTTTGGCCTGGTAAACATGACCACCAACATTTTAAGGGTTAATGTTGTTAGAGGTTTCGTACCCTCCTCATGGTAGTTATATGTATTGGTTGAAAGTTTCAACAAGAAGCCACTGCTGTTAGGTTTAGGTGATCTGCAAAGAGAGCTATTGCGTGTTGAATAAAGTGCATATGAATTGAAAACCTGCTTGTTTATTAAGTAAAGATAACCTTTCATTTGATGGAGAAACTACTGTGATTTTCATTCCAGTTGCTGGAAAACCAAAACTATATGGGCTTCTCAGTTTGCAAGCATTTTTTTCAACAAAGGGTCTCCAGGAAATTGCACTTGATTGCTATTTTCAACATAAGTGTGTGATTTAGATTCTTGACAAAAGTACAAGATCATTTTATTAAGTTCTTATATCTGGCACATATATCATGAAACTTCTGCTAGTCGAGAGGGAAATGCAATTTGTTTCCTTGTGTGATACAAATATGGATAACCTCATTGCTGATGCTGATGCTGATGCAGTTTTCATTTACCAATTTTTATTTGCAGGCGGCCAAACTAGCTCTTACAGCGAGAGGGTTTGGTAGGTTTATTTCCAGTACAGACTTTTTTTAGTTAATCTTCCAAGAAGATTGGTATACGAGAATGGCGCTGTAGTGATGTTTTGTCACCAGATCACACAGGATAACTGCATCGGCATCAAGCGATGCGGTGTTGGAAAATGAACGCTAGAAGAATCACAAATAGCTGCTGCTATGTACTGGTGTAAGAAATGGAACACAAACAAGAAGTCAGCTAAAAATGAGAATGTTATTGCTCTGGAAACAACCGTATATAAGTGATACAACTTCAGCCTTTATATAGGCTTTAAAACCAAAACTTCAACAGTAACTGAGAATAGTTCAAAGACCTATTGCTTAGCAACAGTCAAAAGACTGAATCAAAAACAAAACCCCCTTAATTCAAACATGTCTTACTACTCCCATTGCCGTTCTGAATTTATTAAACGTGTCCTCCGTCTCATTGGTGTTGTAATGCTTCAACTCAACTTCTCATTTATGCACCATCTCGCGAATGAAGTGATGACGATTCTTTATATGCTTGGTTCTTCCTTGACGGATAGGATTTTTAGATATTGCAATAGTTGATTTGTTGTCACAGTAAATTGTATATGCTCTAGTTTGAAGAAAATCCAAGTCTTAGAATTCTTCGCATCCAAATTGCTTGACAATTGGTAGAAGATGCTGCAATGTACTCTGTTTCTGATGAAGATAATGTTGTTGTTTCTTGCTTCTTTGACATCCAGCAAACAGTTCCAGATTCAAGATTGAACAAAAATTCAATGGTGTTTTTCCTATCCTCCATTGAACCTGTCCAATCAGTATCACATTAGCCATTCAAATTAAAGTTAGTCACATGAGAATACCAAACATCAAACCTACGGTTCCACGAATATGTCGTAAACTCCATTTAGCAGCACCAAGAACTCTTAGTTGATTAACAATAGTAGAAACTTTGGTGCAGTAATCATCAATTGTGTCAGTATCCTTCATACATAAGTTTTCAAAATCACTTCTAAGAGTTTGAAGCTTGACAGATTTTATCTTACCATAACATTTATATTGTTGCTTCTGCGTTATTTGACTTCACTGCATTAGCAATTTTCGGAAAGATAGAGTCCTTCACCACTTGTTGCAAAATGAGTAGTGTCTTTGCTTCTTTCTTCCGAAGATCTTTCATTTCTGCCATCTTATCTGTCTCTGTATAACCATTCTCAACAAATTCCAAAAGATCTTGTGAAATAAAAAAAAATTCATCTTAATACTCCAAAATTCATAATTCTCTCAACTAAACATAGGAATCAAAGTTTGAGAGAAATTAAACTCATTTCCAAAATTTGTCTTGCTTCTAATTTCTTACAAAACTTTAAACAAATAACAAATACACAAAACAAATGTGCCAACTTACTAGACCAACTTTTGCGAACAAGTTTTCTACGATGAATCTCTTGCTCCCAGCTTCAACAACGAATCTATCGTTGTGATACCAAAATGTTGGAAAATGAATGCTAGAAGAATCACAAAGTACTATAGCTGCTGCTATGTACTGTTGGAAGAAATGACACACAAACAACAAGTCTTTAACAAAGTGGAAGAAAGCTAAAAATGAGAACGTAATTGCTCTGGAAACAACCGTATACAAGTGAATACAACTTCAGCCTCTATATAGGCTTTAAAAGCAAAACTTCAACAATAACTAAGAATACTTCAAAGACCTATTGCTTAAGCAACAGTCAAAAGAATGAATCAAAAGCAAAACGGTAAAGAGCACATGTAGCATAAACAAGCTTGAATTATTCCTAACGTGCGGTTATCTAGACCAATGCACTGGATCATTGTATGGTGAAGATCAATGGCGTAACATTGAATAGCACCGATGACTATATATTAGTGTATATATGTTGTACCGGCAAGAATACAGCATGACAGTTGCACTTTGGATATGGGGTCGTCAACTGTAAATATTTTTACAGTCCTATTATAAGTTGGAGCTCATGGATCACGGACAAACGTCCATTATTTATTTGACAGTACCTGGCATATGACATGATATGACATGACATGCACTTCTTAGACAACAATCTGTATCAAAGATACAACCACTCTTCATAAAGAGTACAAGTATTTATATATAGGATATTTAGACTTTAGGTCTAAAATAAGTTTCAAAATTTGTATTTGAGTCTCAATAATATACATAATTAGTATTTGGATCTCAAAAGTGTCATCAAAAATAATTAGTGACACTTTTGAGACCCAAATATTAATTATGTATATTATGTAGATCCAAATACAAATTTTGGAACTTATCTGAGACCCAAAGTCTAAATATCCTTTTATAATATATATAAACTTTGAGATGGGATCCACTTATCAAAGTTTTTTTCTCACAACAATGGATCTTGAACAAAAAAATAGGTGGAAATAGAGAAAGGGCCCATCGGACGAGTCTAGCTAGTTTCCTATGAGTCATGACAGTCATATGAGCATTATGCGAGAGGGGACGATTGGTTAGGGTTACAAGAATCAGGCTACAATACGTATGGTTATGTTTGAGGAAGTCAAGGGAATTGACTGTTTGGATGCTTATAACTTCTTGAAAGTGTAAAAGTGTCACTTTCAAAATGTTATACTGCATTGCACTTTCAATATGTATCACTTTCCAAAATATGTTTAGATACATAGATTTTGTCTTCCGCATGTAATGAGTTTCAAAAAATGTGAATTTTTAATTTTTGGATGTTTGTAACTCATCAAGAAAGACAATCATCACAACATCACAACACGACAACACAACACAAACCGAACTCAATTGGCTCTCTTATGGTCAGTGAGAAGAGATATAACCTCCCTAGCTAGGCGGACTCTCCACAACAAATTCCATTCATCCCCAACCTCTCCGCCGCCGATGATGTCTCCTCCTCCGCTGTCGTCATGTCCTCGGCCGACTGGCAGGGAAGGAGATCCAGAAAAAATAAGAAGAAACCACAACCACCACTAGGAGGAAGAAGAGGAGGAGCCAGATCCTACAACGAACAACATAGCCTCCCACTTTCACTCGACTTCCTCTACTTTTTGGGTTGCAAGTGAGAATTGAAAGTTGCAAATGAATTGAAAGAAAGAGAGGAGAAAAACTTTGATACGGACGGATACAACCACTGTATGACAAGTGGACCCCACCTCAAAGTTTATATATATAAATATTTGTACGCTTTACGAAAAGAGTGGCTGTATCAAAACTTTGATACAGGCCATCTGTATCAAAGTTTTTTTTCCGAAAGAGAGGGACATGGATTGAAAAGTGTCAGATATTTTCCACTTACAATATAGTTGCAAGTGTTAACCAAACATTGAAAACGGTAAATTCAACGGTAAAATGCAACGAAAGTGACAGTTTCATGCCGCTTTAAATGCACTTACAACTATCGAAACGTGTCCTTTTTTGTTTACCCACCACTACTGGTGGAAAATTCACGTGGTATTTTCATCCAAACAAAACCACCTTGCAATTAGTTTTGTTCACTAACAAAGGTGATTTTGACCTTGAAAATGTAATGTGTTCATTTTCTATGTATTGGTGGCTGAACAAAATTGGACTCCTATCCAAACAACCCCTAACAGCTAAATTAGCCATTTGTGGGAGGAAAGGACAGGTTTGCCTTAGCTCAAGGTACTATACTTGGACACTTGTTTGATGAAATTTCTCTAGAAAAAAAAGGTGTAATATTTGAAGGAATGACTTGTAATCCAAGTTATTCTCTCTTCGTCTCGTCTCTGTTCTGGTAATTTCCTTCCCCAGCATTTGATACTGAATAATCTGAACATCACATAGATGATAGATTAGAGCTAGAAGTGCCTCATTCTACTCATCCAGTCCTCTTCATGAAACTTGTACAATCAATGCCAGACCAACTCTATGATCAAAGAAATCCAGTAGAGTAATACATTATACACGGCAATGGTGTATTGGACAAGTAATCCATCAGATATACTAAAGTTAAAGAGCCACATATGCCTTCCGTAATCACAAATGCTAACTTATTGCATACATTATAAACTACATATCTTGACCAAGCTGATTGAATCAACCTGTAATTAGTAAACATAGATAGACTTTCCTATATAAATTCCTGTCGAAGTATAAAGAGAACATTGGTAGCAAACGCAGAAAAATACTTCCTGCTCTACTGAGCAAGACTCATTAGATCTCAATAATTCATAAATATCCATCAGCCCCAGCAATGACATAAGTTCTAGACGGAGTGACGGACAGTTGAGTTCAACATTTATACGACAATTGTTTTCAGAGATGACAACTCTGTATAACTCAAAAAACGACGAGAACAGATCTTACTATCTGTCAAATATATAAATATTAAAAGTTTTCAAGAAGTGCCAATTGGGTTCAACTTAGAAAATCTAGGCCTTTGGTGTTCTGCAACAAAGGTTTTAACTTGTTAACCTCTTCTTGAGGGTAGATGTACAGCTTCCGCACCATTGAGCAGAATTCCCTGTTTTCAAGGAGAACAGTGAATCAGAAAAACTAAAAGTGCACAGCTTGGAACAAAACGTATGTGAAGCAACAATAATAATAGCCTTGTCGAAACAATGCTGAATAATATTGTGTATGGATATTATCAATAAAAATCAAGTGCCTCTAGATGCTGCTACTAACATGCAACGGAATTGAGTTACCTTATTTTCTCAAAAAAAAGAAAAAGAAAAAACAAGGGTTACCTAAATGTTTACTAATGGTTATGAGTACGAGAATCTTGTGCGTGCATAATTTGGCCAATCCCATCTAGGAGAACAATTGGTTGCCATCACTCAGTCTAATGCTTTCATTTTGTGAATTTTCTTTAGGGTGCTAGATAGTTGAACTGCCTACTCAAAAGTATGTCCAACTAGACAAGAGAATTGGATGTGAGTTTTAGTAAGCTTCGATGTTCGAATCACCATGTCATGGCAATCAGCTATAGAATTCTGATTTATGTAAACTATTAGTTGGATTCTGATTTAGATTGGTTGGATGATCATCTAAGACGAAGAAAATTTAAAGCATATAAATAAAAGCTTAAGAATACTTACGGCCAGGGGTAATCTCCAACCATCATGGTATCTCCCTCATGATCAGTGTATATGACCTTCCACCCCTTGCTACAGGTCAGAAGAGCACCTTCAAATTCAAACATCTTATCAAGCTCGTCAATTAGTTCCTCATAGCCATCAAATTTTGATAGATCAACTGACCTCCCGAGTACACTCCCCTTTTTGTGTACCTGAAACCAACCACAAGACAGTAGAATAAAAATCTTTGTCAAAATTTAGAGAAAATTGATATTGTCATCAATCATAATTGACAACATCACCTTGGTGCAGCTACGAGCAGTTAAAGTGTTAGCCACAGGGTTAGTCACGGATGAATACTCGTTGCCGCTCCCAGAAGCAACAGATTCAGATGGCTTGGTAGTCCTTGACTGCTCTAAGAGCGGCTCGAAGGATGGTTTATGAACCTCATCAGAAGTAGCAACACGAGGGGACATAGGACCCATGGGATTCTGAACCAAATTGACACCAAAGAGCTTAATTGGTTGGTAAGTCATCTGATCAACAGTCTCTTTAGGCTTAGGGAACTCCACTTCCTGAATCTCACTTGGTGCTATAGGTTGGAGCGTTTGATTCTCCATAATTCCTTTGTGCTTCATATTAGCCTCTGATTCTTGAAACCAACCTTGCTTGACATGTGGAGTGGATACGGTATCAGAAGTTGAAGGATCATGGAGCCAGTGACTAGCTATCCATGGATTTTCTTGAATTCTACTGCTGTGTTCTTGATGAGATTCAACCCTAACAGAATGAGACCACTTGTCACCCTTATGCCTCTGATTATCAACAATGTCGGTGCCTCCTTCACGATCAGTAAATGGGGGACATGCCCACTGAGATGGGAGTTTATGTGAATTCCCTGGTGCATTAGAGTCGACAGAAAAGGGTGACGAACCTCTTGCCAGTTTTTCTTGGCCTTGCAAGACTTGATGACATATGTTTGCAGTCTCAGTAGAACGCAGCAAAGAGACTGGAGGGAGATGCGAAGGATTATGCTTAATCAAGGAGACTGCGCTTTAAGCAAATAATTAATTGTAAGCTACCAAATAGGTCCATCAATGGATAACGTTGGGTAAAAAATTCACATCACAGCTGTAAGAACTTCCTATTCTGTAAGTTTGAAGTAAATTTGGGAAACAGAGCAAAAGCCATAAAGTCAAAAGGCTAGCCTATATTTGGTTTGAGCAACATAACAGAGTTATAACAATATAAATGGCAATGTTTCAAGAAGGAGAAGGAAAATGGCTATAACTGACCATCCCTGTGAGAAGCAGATATTTCCAGTGGTGAGGGCAAATGAGCAGCTCGTTGCCTCTTGGGACGTGATAGAACTGAGGGATGTTCTGCTGCAGGTACAAGTGGTATGAGCTCCCATGGAGAAACTCTCTCTGGCCGCTTAATTGTTGAAACTTCATCCCATTGGATCTAATGGGGACAAGTGATGCAAGACGACATAATGTTCAGTGACAGGGACCAAGAAAACTCCAACAAAAAAATACAGTTTAGTACGCTTGAAGCATCCCTGCAGGGAGTTCAAAATTCGAGCATATTCTCTCATTTCATATCTATTTTTTACTTGGAAATCATAATCTAGACCAATTTGAATAATACAACAATGTCTAAGTGTATCATGAAACTAAAACTCCTCTTTCTCCAGAAGCACAGTTAATATTGAACCTGCCTATTATACCGATATTCAACTAATACAAGCTGTCAAATCTTCTCTTAATTTATGTAAGTGGTAGAGGCTTTCCACTTTACTACCTTAAAGCACTTCCATTTTGAATCAGGCCATGCTATTGGCTCAGCATCTTCAATGCAAGTTAAAGTACCCGTGCATCTGTATTTACAAAAATAGGGCAGGATAATTAGAGCCACAGAAGCATAATCATAGAAGCAAGCATTCAACAAAGCATATTGAAGAAACAATATTAATACTCAGGGAGTCATCCAAAAGCCATAGATTAACCTTTCTTCCTGGCCGCCTTCTCCTTCAAACCACATCCTGAATCTCATGCCAATTGAGTAATTATTCTTTATGGATTCCATGTACTGATTACAAGGAACTATAAATTCAGCAGGACCTGTCCTGATGAACATGAAAAGGTTGTTTGTAAACTAAACAAGAACGGCAGTTCAAGCATCCAAACACCATGTTTCACTAGATAAGAACCAATTAAGGATAATATAGAGTGGGTCTTGTGCATGAAGTGCTCAAAGAACTAGTAGTAAGAGCAGAGTACTGTGACACTACTGTATCACTTAAAGGATCATAATTGTTCTGAGTTTTCAATTGTTAGAAAAGTACTTCATTTAGTTGCTTACCTAGGCCTATAGTACACACTGAACATGGTCCCAGTGGTTAAAGCATGAGCTGCAGATGCAAGTACACCAATGCGCATGCTTTGTGCCGATATGACAGATACAGCTGCAGCATTCTGTTGCTTCATTCCACGACGAACTCCAACACAAAGTTCTCCATTTTCACCTCTGCAGAAACTGCAACTGTTATTCTGAAGATTCTATTGCTTTTAAGTATGATTCACATCATTTCAAGTTTGTATTATGCTTCTGAAGGGACCCCAGATTAAACAAAAAATCAGTAAAATAAAGTACACACTATGCTGAGGGCATTCTTCCAGAAGTCAAGTTGAAATTAACAAGAATTTTGTTTTAGAAGTATGATATGATTGATGGATAGAGCTTACCTGAGAAAAATGAAAGCATCTCCTGGAACTAATTTCTTTGCATTCACGAATGTGCTCCAACCAGTGGTAAGTAAATGTCTCTTGGGTTGGCCTAATAATAAATTTAGCAAGCAGGATTGTATTAGATTGAAACTTAGAACTAAGTCGATTATGTTTTGCAAGTATGCATGAAAGCCTGGATGAATTCATCTACTGAATGCACCAAAACTGGAGTTGAATTTTTAACCCATAATATATTGGAATAACTTTCTATAAACCTACACAAATATACTGTACCTAATATACATATTAGAAAACAAAAAAAATCATAAAAACAAGATGTAGTCATGGGTATGCAACATCCTAGGTGAGAGGATATATTCTATGTTGGTGTTTTTTCACTTTGCTTTGGGAGTTTTAGTCCACATTGGAAAACAACCAATCTGTATATCTCAATATATAGCTTTGCTTAGTATTGGTATATGCACATTGGGGTGGTGGCCCATGTGGGTTGACTTTCCTAGAAGGATTAAGTGTGAACCCCATTATGACAATCTTTATTTTGTCACCACATTTGGGAAGTTCCCCTTAGGTGCTAAGCCCCTTTGGAAAGTTTCCCTTATGAGCCGGAGCCCATGCGACTCGGACTCGGGCTCAAGGGCGCAAAGTGGCGCTTTGTTGACGCACTTTGCACTTAGCACGTCAGCATCGTCGTATGGCAAGCATGCTTCGGGTAGCTATGTGGCCCGGTGCGCTTGCAGCGCGGAGCCCATGCGGCCAGGTGCCCATGCGACCAGGAGCCCATGCGGCCAGGTGCCCATGCGATCCGGAGCCCATGCGGCCAGGGACCTTGTGACCTGGAGCTATGCGGCTAGACGCTATGCGACCAGCAAGTTAGCTTGAGCGAGTCGAGTGTGGAGGGGACATGAACTGCTGTTGGCGGCTCGGTGCGACGCAGGCGGCGTGTGGTTCTCTGTGCCACGCGGATGCAAGCTTTCAGCGCTCGGCGATGTCTGCTCTGTGCAGTACAGCGCGCAGGCGGCTCGTGGCTCTCTGTGCCACGTGGCTGCAGCTTTCGGCGCATGACGGCGTTGTCTGCTCTGTGCAGTACAGCGGCACAGGCGGCACATGCGGCCTGATTTTTTTCTCAGGCCACATGGGAGCTGAAATCCTCTTTAAATAGAGGCTCTTCTCTATCATTTTAAGTGGTTTTTTTGGAAAAATTGAGAGAGAAACCGAGAGCACCAGCAGGACTTGCGACAACAGTTAGCATCCTTCCAAAAGAGTCTTCCGAGTGATCCGAAAGTGACCAAGAGCGTTTCAGAAGTTCTCTTGTGAACTTGCTGGATCCTGGGGCAGTTCGTTGTATAGCGCAAATCTTGCCTTGAGCTCTAGTGGTTTTGATCACCCCAGTAGGAGTTCTCTTCTTTGTATTTCTGTTCTTGTTCCCGTTCTTCTCAGTGTAGCGTCTGCGAACGTAAAGAGAAGAATTATTTTCTGATTCTTGTTGTATTTACATTTTCTTTGGATTGTCAATTTGTAACATGTTCCTGGTTTAGTGCTTATGTGGGGTTGTGTCACTGTAGAGGAACTCTTGTGTGAATCTCAGTGCACCAAATTCGCTTCTGGAGTTTGTAGAGACGAACTATTGTGTGAGTCTCTACTTTGTGGCTACCTCTTCTTCTTTGATCTGACTTCGGGACTAACAATCTCATATCTAACTCAAGTAATACCCAAGGGTCACAATATGTCCTGTAATATAAGTTAACCAATTTACTTAACCCCTAAAGTTAGGTAGATACCATGACTACTAAATAAAATTAAACTTCATCATTTAAATTACTATCATATTATCTTAAAATTTAGAGAACAATATAACTAGGATAGACAGAAAATAGTCTAACTGATATGGTAAAATATTGTTATGGTCTTAGTATGAATCAATACAGAAATGGAGTTAGCAAGAAGATAAAATAGCTGGTTGAAATCATTGTTCTAGAATATCTACTCAATCTATAAAAGTTGTAAGATTTTCAAACATTGTCTTTAACTAGCTCTAAAATCTTTGAGTTTCAAATTCAAGCCTCTTCTTCTTAACCTCGAATTATTTTTGTATTCGTCAACCTACCTAAAATTTTCATATCATTGTTTTGATCAAAATTCTTATTTTCTCCATCAATAGTATATGTTGCTAAATCAAAACTTTAATCTCGAAGTATTTATAATCCATCAATCTTCATTTACCAATTCTATCTTATAAAGTTTCTGGAAAAATTTCTCAATTCAAAATCATGATTTCAAGGATTTCATGTTCTCTCTCATCAATTTTACCTCTAAGTCTAAGGTATCTTTTCCAGACTAAAAATATATATCAGTACCATATGATAATCAACTCCTCTATTCTAGTACTAGACTGACTATGGTACTTCTATTAGTCATTAAAAGTAAGGAGGATAATAAGATTCAAAAGCAAAACAAGATCTAAAGTAACATATTTCTAGGTGGTAGTCAAGTTGATAGATGTAAGTAGGACAGAGGTAACAACAAGAAGAAGATGACTACAAGAAATAAGAATCTTACTCTTGTTCACTTGATTATAATGAAGTCGTTGTCCTATCTTTTTCTTGCATATGCTACTAGTCAACAAGGGCCTAAATTTTGTAACTCTAATGTGTTTACCTCGGTTTTGATAATCAATTATCTTACTCATTATGACTCCATATTATTTATCACTAAAAAATTTATGGTTTTAGAACTTCGTCCTTCAAAAGATCTTTATCGGATATGTATTTCCCTCCATGATATCATCATCCATGAGTTTCTATCATCCCTATAACTCTACTATATTTAGATCTTTAAGTATATCAATGATTATATCCAATAAATTAGTCAATGTCTTCTAGTATCAATATTTTCCATTTATCCTTGAAATTTAGAATGAAAATATAAGCCCATAAATTTCAAAATCATCCTTTGTTTTATTTTACAACCCTCAATATCATCTTTAAGAACCCTCAATATCATCTTTAAGTATAATCCTACTATTCTTTAATTTGTGGCTAAGTCTTGAAATGTTATAATCCTGCCTTTTAAACCTTATTCTTCGAACCATCTATAACCAATCTTAGAATCCTCAAATGTTTAGTATTGATTTTCAAATCTTGTATGCTTCTATTTATTTGATCAAATTCTCAAGTAAGTTACAACCTTAAAGAACTTATAATCCAAATTTAGTCATCAATCCTACCAATTTATTCTTCTGATCCTTAGTTCTACTACATTTGCCTTCATGATTCTCGAAGTTCTATTTTCCGTCATCGTAGGATAATTGTCCCTTGATGGATATCATCTAGAAAGTACTTCGCATGTTAAGAAATATTAACATCCTTCCCAAAGGCTTAACTTTCAACCTCTATTTTTGATGTTCTTTCTATATTCCATAAAACTCATCTAAATGCAAGAATTAGGTTCAACAATAGATAGGTATCCAAGTTGAATCAATAGTTAGAGTGAACAAAAGCAAGGAATAATAGATTTAGGTAAGGTTCAAAGTAAGATTCTCAATAGTCATCCCAGGAATCCATCAAGAAATTCTAATCTATGATTGAGTACTCTTCTTCCTAATATCCTATATCCATCAATCTTATTCTATCGCAGGCTCGCAGTAGTGTACCTATTTCGGGAGACTACCACGACATCACAGTAGTTTGTAATGACTGACCTGCGTGGGCCACCACCAAAACGTGTCACGATTCGTACACAATATTCGGACACGAGTACGTGGGTACGTTCAGCCTATGCCGCAGTGTCGGCAGTAGAACGTTGTCTAGAAACTCACAATATCCAACAACTCACACAATTTATAATGATATAAATAACTGTACTCAAACACCATTTCTAAGGAAGATAATTGCGAAGGAAACATCATATAGAAAACTATAAGTCTAAAGTTTAGGTAATGACTACAAGGAGTCTAAATCCAAAATATAGATATAACTAATTATTACCGGAGACACTTTGGGAAAAAATAAGGTCTAAGCTATACCAACTAAGTAGTAGCAGCCTAGATCTCTGCTGCGAGGGATTCTGGATCCTCCGGTAGGGCGGGATCAATCTCAGATATAAGGTCCTACTGGGCCCCGTAGTAAGTGGAGAACTGATCCTCAAAGGTATCCCCTAATATTTTCAACATATTCAAGTCATGATTGGAGCGAAAGTTCACCAATGAAAGCATTTCCAGATATATGGTAGACTATAAGACATGTTAAGCATATGTAAAAATAAGATAACTAGAAAAACTGGAATCATTTATGTCACAGGTAAAGAGAAATAGGCAGTCTAGAAAACAGTAAAGTGATGTGACAACATACAAGGTAATGATAAGTAAACTGGAACTATTCCAGTGATTTAAAATACTATGTTAGATTTGTTATCGCTGGGGAATACGGCACATCTCGCATCGATGGCTATCATTCGAGAAGGCTACGGCATAATCATACGTGAATGTTTGATTAGCTATCATTCATGTAAGGTGAAATCAACTAGATCGACATATCACATATCAATCAACATCGTATTTCCCCCGTCCCGACTAATATTCATGGATTCTAGTCTGGATATAGTGATTTCTAGAAACATGTAACCATGAAACTAGATAAACTAGAGTAAGTCAACACGAACAACATGACCCACACAAGCAACACGTATCCTGAAGTGAATCCATGTAATATCAATCCGTGAATAAGTCGTGACGAGAATCAAGTAAAATATAACTTAAAGCACGAAGTATATAAGCTATCAAATACTGAAAACAATCAGAAAATAGTCCTGAGATGGTGAAACGGAATTGAGTTTGTATCGCAGTACTAATAACTATATATGAGTTTACAATATCAATATGGAATATGGAAATCAAAATCTAACTTTATCTATTTAGTTAGTGAGTCTCTAGGTGAATTACTACCTACTTGTGATACCTATAATAATAAGTATTACAATACTAAAATATAGTTTTATATAGTTCAAAGTAGCGCACGCGCACACACACACACACAGACACACACACACACACACACACACACACACATATATATATATATATATATATATATATATATAAGGTATAACACTTATTATACTTTATATATAACATTTCTAGTTATCCTAATTCAATACTTTAGTATTCCAACACTTTGGTATTTTACCTACACCTTAACTTGACACATACTCAAAGTATTTGCATCTCATGAATAACCCAACACCTTGACACTTAGTATTTTCTTACTCTCGTATCTTGACACTTAAGATATCTTTGTTTCTTGGTATCTTGATACTTAAACTTAGACTCCAATATACCCTACATAACTTACATAGAGATACTCTCTTGTACCTCCCCTACTAATAATACTTACCTCTCTCACTCACTATCCAAGATACTCACTTGTACCTAGGATACTCTTAACCAATACTTATACTATCACTCTCACATTCACTCATACACTCATTCACCAGTTCACTCACACATATACACCCTCATCCTTCTGATCAAATTGATGAGGGTGATGGTGGTACCTCTACTGCTACTGCTGTCACTGCACTGCAGCTGCTGCCTAGATGTTGCTGCTGCTGCCTACTGCAGCTGCTACTGCTTGCTGCACTGCTCCTGCTGCTGTTACTGCCACTGCTTTCCTGCATTCTCCCCTCTCCCTCTCTCTACACACACATACACTTATATATATATACACACACTCTCACACCTCTATACATACATATATAACTTTCTTTATATATATATATATATATATATATATATAAACACACTCATATACACTCTTCACTCTTGTCCCCTAGGTTGTAGCTTAGTGGTAAAGCTACGGGACATTACCTAGTAGGTCCGGGCACCGGCTAAGGGGTGGGAGGGGGGTTCGGGTAGGGGAAAAAAATAAAAATAAATATATATATATATATATATATATATATATATATATATATATATATATATATATATATATATATATACTCTTCTCTCTATATATACATATCTATATATATATATATATATAAACAAACACACTTCCATATATATTTAACACAAACACACTTCTATATATATATATATATATATATATATAACACATGTATCTCTCTCAATATGTATATCTACACATGTATATGTATATACATATCTCTATATGTATATAACTGTTGAGAATATGAAAGGGACTTTAGTCCCACATCGGATAGAATTGAAGAGAGAGGGGTTGGCCCCCCCCTATAAATATGTAGCTCCTTACATCAATAAAGTCGAGCAAAATATTCTACCACATTTCAACTTGGTATCAGAGCCAACCCCCCCACCCCCCCTCTCCTTCTCCAAACCCTAACCCCCTCCCCTCTCCCACAGCCACCCCCCTCTCCTCCCCTCGGCCCCCTTCCTTCCCCTCCCCTCCACCTCCCCCCCCCCTCCCCTCCCTCCCCTCCGCCCCCTTCCGGGGGTCTGCTGCTACTGCTTGCCGGGCGGCTGTTGTTGCGGTTGTTTCGCGGCTGTCCGCTGCCGTCGTAGGTGCTGTCGTGACTGCTCGGGGACCTGGCGACCTCAATCTCGATCTCGGTGATCTCGGCTCTTCTTCTTCTTCTTTTCTGAAGTTTGTAACTCGGTTCTGTCTGCATGCCACTGCGATTGCAGGAAAGAACGAGAAAATTGTTTTCTGATTATTGCTTTGTACAAGTCAGTTGTAATCGGGATAGTAATTATATAGTTGCTAGTTGGATCGAGGTATATCAATGAGGGAACATTTGTGTGACCCCTGATCTCAACTACAACTGTCGTCTCGTGAGGTCATGCGGCCTCGGGTAGAAGCATTGCATGGGACATGAGCAGCGGCTCTCGGGGACACCGTTGCCGCTGAAGAAAGATCAGTAGACGAAGAGAGGTCGAAGATCAGAGGTACAGACAACCTAAATCTGCCGCCGCCTCACTGATGACAGAGAACAAGGAGAAGTCAATGGAGGCGATCTATAGCAAGCTGACGGCCCAAGAGATGAAGTCTTTGGTAAACGATCTCTTCTCCAAGAGGTTGACCGAGACTAGCTCCCGTACTGCACACGCTGATGTGGATCATTCACCGTACAAGATGGAAAAGTTGAAGAAACTGGAGATAAAGTTGGAGGGCACTTCTAACTTTTTGAAGTGGTCGCGTCAGGTGATGCGAACTCTGAAGGGAAGAGACATGGTGGGCTATGTGAATGGCCAAACCAAGGCACCTGAAGATCACTCCTCACGGGAGTTTGTTGTATGGAAAATTGTCAACAATGTGGTAGTTGGATGGTTGACAGCTTCATTTACCGACCAAGTGTCGGACAATGTGGAAGCAATGGAGGGTATTGATGACATTTGGAGGACGCTAAAAAATATGTACTCAGGGTCGGGCAACCCTATAAAGGTCTTTCAACTACAAGATAAACTTGATAAGGTGGTCCAAGAAGATCACACCATCTCTGAGTACGCGGCTCTGCTGAAGAAGTATTGGTCAGATCTTGACCACTATGATCCTATTGACGTGGAGGATGAGCAAGTGGAACCGGCATTTGCGAAACATTATAAGAAGTTCATAGAGTATGTTTCGCGACAGAGGATGATGAAGTTCCTAAAAGGGCTCAACCCAGTATTTGAGCAGAGGAGGAATGTCCTACTTGCACAACCCAGACTGTCATCACTGGAGGAGGCCATAGCTGCTATGGCACAAGAAGAGGCACGATTGAAGCTGATGTCTAGCACCACTAACTCTCCAGAAGAAAAATCAGTCCGAGCGATTTTTAACCCAAATTCTTCCAGAGGGGGAGGGTGCTACAACTGTGGAGACCCTGGACACTTCATCAGATTCTGTAAAAAAATTCCATAGAGGCCAGTCCAGCGGCGCGGCCGTGGAGGGCGTAGGGGTGGCAGAGGAGGCTATATTGGTGGCAAAATTAATCATTCTGGATGGCACAAGACAAATCTGGAAGAAGAGGGAAATGAAAATCAGTCACCCGAAATAACCCCTAGTGAGAGAAAAATGCTAGAGATGTGGAAGAGCATGAGGCTTGGATCTGGCGTTAGTCAAGCCACCACCCCTGGGGAATCGACTCCAACCACTTCCAGGGATAACATCACCTAATATGTCCAAACAAGCACAGGTATACCTGCTCATGCCCTTGCATCTATCCACCAGCCAGGTTGGATAATTGACTCTGGGGCACTTCGCTATGTCACGGCTTCCCATGGTGAGTTCCAAGAATACATTTACCTGACAACGTCTGAAAGCATTCAGACTGTTGATGGTACTGCTAGACCCATTATGGGTAAAGGCACGGTTGAATATACCCCTTCCATGACCCTTGTTGATGTCTTGCATGCTCCATCTTTTCCTGTTAATCTTTTGTCCATTAGTGCCATTATTCTTCAACTTAATTGTATTGTTTCTTTTGACATTCCTAAGGTGACTTTTCAGGAGAAGAGAACAAGGAGACGACTGGGGACTGGCACTTGGCATAAGGGGCTATGATACTTGGACATGGGTGGACTGGACGCAGCACTAGCGTCACTGGTGGAGGAAGCACAATCGGAGGAGCCACGAAGAACTGTACAAGCAGAATTATTACTTCAACATCAGCGCATGGGACACTCTTCATTCAGTCTACTGAATCGGATGTATTAGTATATGTATCAAAAGGCTAATAAACAAAAGTTGGTTTGTGATACTTGTGAGCTTGAAAAACATACCAGAAGCTCTTATGTGAGTTCTGAAAATAGAAGTTTAGTTGCTTTTGATATGATACACTCAGATATGTGGGGACCTTGTCCTACAACTGGTGTTAATGGTTTTAAATGGTTTGTCACCTTTATTGACTGTTACACTCGTGTCACCTGGGTATACCTAATGAAGAGTAAGAGTGACGTCTTTGCATGCTTTCAAGATTTCCATCGCTGAGTTACGATCCAGTATAATGCTAAAGTGAAGATTTTGAGATCTGACAATGGAACAGAACACACAAACAAGAGTATTGAAGAGTACTTATCAACCCATGGGATACAGCATCAGACTTCGTGTGCCTATACACCAGCACAGAATGGCGTGGCAGGACGAAAGAACAGACACTTGTTGGAAGTAGCAGGGACAATGATGTTTGCCATGAATGTTCCTAAACACTTGTGGAAGCATGATGTGTTGACGACTGCATATGTCATCAACATGATGCCCTCTCAGGTGTTGGGATGGAAGACACCATTTGAGATACTTACAGGAGAAAATAAGTACATTGTTCTCCCAAAGGTATTTGGTTGTGTATGCTTTGTGAAAGATAACAGGCATGCGGTGGGAAAGTTGGACTCTCGAGCGTTGAAGTGTATCTTTGTTGGCTACTCAGGGACTCAGAAATGGAGTCTGGTGGAGCGGAGGCTCTTTGTGAGCATGGACGTTACATTCGGAGAGATGGAACCATACTACCACAATGGTTCAGGTGAGGGGTCTGCATTTGGTGACACACCTAACACAGTAGGTGTTAGGAGTGAGGGGGAGATGGGCCCAAGCATGATTGTCGGGTCAGTTCCATGCCCAATGATGGAAGCTGGTACAAAGGAACAAGGGGGAGATAGCGAGGGTGAGGAAAGTGATGAGAATGAAGAGGGAGAAAGTGGTGACAATCAGGAGAAAGAAAGTGACATTGTGAAAGGGGAGAAACAGACTACAGAGTTCCAAGTCTACAGAAGGAGAAAGCAGCAGTCCAATACTGTGTCGTGTCCCTCATCTATTGTGCCAAGTCCCTCGCCTAACCCTGCCCCAACTCTTGAAGATGTTTCTCCTGCACGGATCCCTCTGATTCAGATGCGGATCTCTCTGATTCGGATGGTATGATCTCTCCACCACTACCTCATATTCCCTTAAGGAGATCTTCTCGCAGTAATGCGGAAAAAGCCTTCAATCGTTATGGTTATGAACATGACATTGCCAATTTCTTATCCTACTCTAATATATCCTCTACTTATCGAGCATTCATTGCATCATTAGACATCAGCTCTTTGTCCAAATGTTGGCAGGAGGCAAAGGAAGATCCAAGGTGGAGAGCTGCAATGTTGGAAGAACTTGGGACACTCGAAAGAAATTGGACATGGGAGCTTATTCCATTGCCTTAAGGGAAGAAAGCAGTGGGATGCAAATGGATCTTCACAGTAAAGTAGACGTCAGAAGGTAAAGTAGAGCGGTACAAGGCAAGGTTGGTTGCAAAAGGATACACTCAATCCTATGGCATCGACTATGATGAGACGTTTGCTCCAGTAGCCAAGATGAGCACTGTGAGAACCCTGGTCTCTCTTGCAGCAAACTATGGGTGGCACCTGTATCAATTGGATGTGAAAAATGCATTTCTTCATGGGGATCTACAAAAAGAAGTATACATGGAGACCCCCCCAGTCCCGGGTTTTGCACGAAACAGTCGGCGAAAAATGTGTGCAAGCTGGAGAAATCACTGTATGGACTCAAGCAATCTCCTCGAACCTGGTTTGATAGATTCAGGAAGGCTGTCACAGGCATGGGGTACCGCTAGATCAATGCAGATCACACGGTCTTCTTCCAGCATGCAAGAGACTACATCACCATACTTGCAGTGTATGTGGATGATATAGTGATCACAGGTGATAATGAAGAGGAGATCATCCAGCTAAAATCAAAACTCGCCAAGGAGTTTGAAGTAAAGGATTTGGAAATGATGAGGTATTTTCTCGGGATCGAGGTGGCTCGAGGAAGATATGGAATCGCCCTCTCTCAAAGGAAGTATATACTAGATCTGCTCACAGAGACTGGGATGCTGGAATGTCGATCGACAATCACTCCAATTGATCAGAGAGATAAGTTGGGGACAAGTTGGGGACAGAGATAGAAGAGCCGGTTGATCGTGAGAGATATCAGAGACTTATAGGCAAATTGATTTATCTAGGCCACTCGTCCTGATATCTCATTTGATGTGAGTATAGTGAGTCGCTACATGCATGATCCAAGGAAGGGCCACATGGATGCAGTTTTCCATATCTTGAGATATCTGAAGGGGACTCCTGAAAGAGGACTATGGTTCAAGAAAAATGGACACATGGGTGTTGAGGGGTACTGCGATGCAGATTGGACAAGTTGCATGGACGACAGAAGGTCTACCTCAGGATATTGTGTCTTCGTGGGAGATAACCTAATCTCATGGAGAAGCAAGAAACAGTCGGTGGTAGCACGGTCGACTGCTGAAGCAGAATATAGAGCTATGGCTCTAGGAGTGTCAGAGTTGTTGTGGGTAAAAGCACTGCTTACAGAGTTGAAACTGAACTAGGGAACATCGTTGCATCTTCTGGGTGATAATCAAGCTGCAATAAGTATAGCTAACGATCCAGTTCAGCATGACAAAACTAAGCACATAGAGATCGATCAGTTCTTCACTAAAGAGAAGCTAGAAAAAGGGTTATTAAAGCTCGATCATGTTCGCTCAGAAGAACAAGTTGCAGATTGTCTGACTAAAGGTCTTTAATTCATCGAGTCTTTCTAAACTATGTAACAAGATGGGGATGATTGATATCTATCGCCCATCTTGAGGGGGGATGTTGAGAGTATGAAAGGGACTTTAGTTCCACATCGGATAGAATTGAAGAGAGGGGTTGGCCCCTCCTATAAATATATAGCTCCTCACATCAATAAAGTCAAGCAAAATATTCTACCATATTTCAACTATAACACACACTTCTATATTAATTAACACACATACTTATATACACATAAGTATATATATGCACTTATCCTCTCATGTGCACATACACTTTATATATATATATATATATATATATATATATATATATATGCACACTCCCACATATATACATATGCATACATATATATCTAATATATAACTCAAGTTCTAATGTAACACCTCAAAATACTAGCTTTTCATAACATATAGAATACAAAAATACATATAGTATCTTTTCATTTAGTCATGTATTTCATGAATTTCTTTGACACAACTCTTAGAATATCTATTTTGAACATAATCATATTTTTAGACAAAAGTTTCTTTTGAAGAAATCATACCAACACATGCTGGTCTTAATACTACTACTAGCAACCCATGACAACGATCCTACCATGGAAACTTTAGATCTACATCATTTTAGAGTCTTTGTAGAATCTATTCCTAATCAAGAGGGGTTTCCTATTGAGTTCTAAATTGAATTTCTATTAGAGGAAAGAGTAACATACCTATTGGGAAGGGCTCCCAATAACCACCTCTCAAAATGAATGGTGTAGGAAGAAGAAGTGAATCAAATCCTCCTTGATGGTGCTCCTTGCTAGCCTCCTATGATCCTCAAGCTTGGTTTCTCCTTTGGAAGAATTTTGGTGATGTTTGGGTGGTGGAATAGTTGTGGAGAAGAAGGTTTTGTGTTTAGGAAATGGTGGGATACTTTGGAGAAGATGAAGTGGAGAAGAGAATGAAGTTGTAGTGGAATGAAGGAATGAATGAATAAGAGGGGTGGCCTTCCATTTATAGGGAAGGGTGGGGGTAAGGTGGTGTTGGTTAGCTTCTCTTGGAAGTCATCCAAGATATTAATCTTGAAGAAGTAGAAAAATAAAAATTATCATTTTACCCCTAGATATTATCATGAAGGGGTGGGAAACTAAAATATTAGATATTTCCTAATCCAAGTTTAATCCTAATCTAATACTAATCCTCCATTAACCTAAACCAAAGTTAACCATATACTTAATACTAATTAGGATTAATTAACTAATCACTAATTAGAAATTAATTAATCCAAATAAATAATTATAAAAAAAAAATTTGAAAAGTGGAGGTTACCGAGTCGACGGAGGCAAAGGTGAGGGCAATGATGGCGGTAAGGGAGAGGCGGAGGAAGACGGAGGAAAAGCGGAGGGAGTTGATGAGTGAGGAGCGGAGGGGAGCGGCGACGAAGGAGAGTTCGACAACGAAGGAGTGGAGGTGGGAGTTCTTCGACGGAGCCAGAGACATGGTGGTGGTGAGAAACCCTAACCCTAATTTTTAGGATAAATGGCCACTATTTCTTAGCTTTGAGAGAGAGAGAGAGATAGGGAGAGGAGAGGAGCTTTTTGTTTATGTTTCAGTGTTAAAGAGAAGACCGCTTGCTGTGATATAGCAGTGGGGTCCAACGTGGGTTATACGCTCTTTCACACTACCGTCTTTTTCTTCGCTTAATATTTAAATTATAATACTGTGTTGTTTGTTACTATGAGAGTTAAAGATAATTCAATTTATTTTAGCACGGAACATATAGAATGGTTGAATGGGCCAAATTTCACCCTATGATTGTCACATTTCATATTACCGATAAAATAATCTTATTCTGTTCTACTATATAATGCGAAAAGTCAGGCTTCACCGTAAAAAATTTCTTTCCAAAAATAACCTTCAAGATATTTACTAATTAAAAAGATTAATCAAACTTAATATAGGTATTTAGATAATTAAAAAGATCAATTAAAGTTAAGACTGAATATAATAAAATATTTATTAAAGGTATGCATGCATGCATGCATTATTGGAGCCGAAGTGAAAAACTAAAAACTGATCTTCGGGAATGAATGGTAGTTAATCAGCACAGGAGTCCAGAGACAAAGTAGGCAGCTAAGCTTGGGGAATGGATGATAGTTAATAGCATTTCTCTTTTCATTAATTTCTTTTCAAGTATATAAACCTTACAGTACTGAACAAGCTGGCACTTGAGGAGAAGACGGTCAGTATTCCCTTTGTTTGGTACAAGGCTCTACTCACCCAGTGTTGGAATGTTTTCAACTTCTATCCATTGTATGTAAATTCATGGGATTCCTTTACCGAGAGGCTCATGCAACAGTTCAACCTCCATAGTTTTTCCTTCTTAGATACTATGAAAAGAAAAGTTGAGACTTCACCATAAAAGATTTTGTTCCAAAAAATATTCTTATGTTTACTAATTAAAATTATTTATTAAATTTAACATTGATAGTTAGGTAATTTTGTATCGAAAAGAAAATTAAAGAGTTGTTGTTTGCTCTTTTCAAGTAATAGAAAATTAATAAACTATTGTTTGCTCTTCCCCAGCAGTATGAAATAATTGCAACGCACGTGCATATATACTAGTTGGAACATAGTAATGGATGTGGAACAATAAAAACATGCCTTTGTTATCTCTTCCATCTTTTATTTGACCGTCTAGTAATATTACATACCACGGTATATATGACGGAAGCTCCACTCTACACCATGTAAATCTTTCACCACTAGCTCCTGTGCCGGGGGATTTTGTGACATATCCTAGGAAAATGAGAAGATAAATCTACATTACTCATTCTTACAACCAAATGTTTTATGTCCAAACTTTAAGGAGCCAAATAACCTTAAAACACATTTAATCTTTTACATAATGGAAACGATCAATGAAAGTTACATAATTTCACAAATATATATATATATTGAACTAAAAGGTATCAGCCAAAGTTATTTGTTAGTTCCTACAAATATATGAATTAGAATGGAGATATGGATAATGTAGCTAGCAAAGTAACACATTAACTTCTCTGCTTACATTCGTAGTCACAAATCGTACATAAACATTTGAAGTTTGGAAGAGTTGCTATAGAGAGCTAACCAGTGGAGGAAGACATTCATCGGCATGCCGCTTAAGAACTGAAAAACCGCCGTGGGTGCTAGTATCCGAGTTAGTTAGGATTTTACAGAAGGATACTGCCCGCTGATTTGGGGCATATTCACGCTCTGCTTCTTTCTCTGTAGCACAATCCTCCTTCTGTAATATCGGAGCAAGGAGCAAGGAGCAAGGTATCAGACTCTGGAATTCGCTGTATCACAAAAATTAATGATTGCGCAGATTAACATCCAACCTCTGTTTCCGGGAGCAGAGTGACCTGCGCAAACACCTCATCGCTGTCTCTCTCCGCCTGCAGAGCACATCCAGTAACAAAGCATACCGAAAAGAAAAGAACACACAACTAAATCAAATGAACAATGCCAACACTCGCCAATTCCTATATGGGAAAGACTAGAGACCTGAAGCTGGACATTTACTACGCGACAGAGCATCCTTGAAGGAATGTCGCAGATGGGCATTTGCCGCTGGCCGTCGCAGCTCGTATGCGCCTCGATCTGCAAGCAAAGGCAAATTCAGACGTTCGCGGACACAAGGAATCGAATGATAAGTACGTATAATGCATGTACATACATATACCTGTTCCATGTGACCTTGGGGGAAGTAGAAGACCTTCCCCCCGACGCAGGGGATCGTGACAAGCGGCCCGGCGCAAGCTCTCCAGAGCTCGGCGTAAAGGGATTCAGTTCCATCTGGGTCAACAACAACAATATTGGATTTATACACCCAAAATCTATCCTTCTTCAAAAGGATTCAACATGAACACAACAACAAAAACAAAACAAAGAGAAGCACAAAGTGAAGCAAACACCCCAACCTACATGTAGCAAGGGATCCAAGTAGAAACATGGAATACCCAAAAACAAGAAAATGAAAATATACATATTCTCATCCAAGAAAGGAAAGGAAAGGAAATAGAAGACCCAAAAGTGGAATAAAAATCAGAAACTTTGAGTCATAAACATCATCGATATTTTGAACAAGTAACATATGTGTAACAAGAACGATCCTCTCATCCAAGCATGAAAAGTTAGACAGGATGGGAACAAAACAGAGCCCACATGCCAAATATAAAAAGAATAGAAGAACAAAGCAGCAGCAGCAGCAGTACCAATCCCAAAAAAGAAAAAGAAAAAAATAGTCTACAAAACCACCACCATTTCCTCCCTCCCTCCATCCACAATCTAAAAAAAAAAATGTAAAATATTAAAAATATAGTGAAGCAAGAAATAAAAGTTGTTTTTTGTTGACCTGGGTTCCTGCTGCAGCTGCCATTGTTGTTGTTGCTTCCCTGCATATTCCCACAGGAACCCACCACCATCACTACCATATCAGTCTCTTCTTTTTCTTTCCAAATGCTTATGCTCTCTCTCTCTCTCTCTCTGTATATACATTAATATATATAGGCTCAGTAGTCAGTAGGCTAGGTTCACTCACTTTCCCCCTCCCTCTCTCTCTATGGTGCAGAGCATGGCAGAGCAGAAAGAAGAAGTAGAGAGAGAGAGAGAGGAGAGAAAAAAAAGGAGGGGGGAGGGGGTTTATATAGTGGTGGTTTTATCGTCTGCCAAAGGACCAGTTTTCGATAGTACAAAAAACAGCCTTTTCCTTTCCCCCTCTTCCTTTTTCCAAACCGTCGACTCGTTCCTCTCTCTCCTCTCTCCTCTCTCCTCTCTCCTCTCTCTACATGCATTCTCACTCCTCGTACATACTCATGCTGTGTGTGGTGTGACCAGCCTTCCAACATACTTTCTTTCTTTTTATATATATATATATATATATAAATATATATTTCTCGTTTTATTCATACTAGTAATTAGTATATTTTTTATTCTCTTCTTCCCCACAATGTCCACATGCATTGAGGCATTTCGGTTATTGAAAAAGGAAAAAAATTACAATTCGTCAGGTTTTATTTTCTGTATTTGGTAAACAAAAAAATATTCAAAAAATACCATTTAATTTCGGTAATATATATATATATATATATATATATATATATATATATATATTTGTATTTTAAATAAAATAGACAATAATATATTTGAGTAGGGTTATGGTCGTTCTAAATTTTTTGTAATCAATTGTGAGAAAGAAGAAGAAAAACTTTAATCACATGGATTCAGAGGCAGCACCATCTTTTTTTTTTCTTTCTTTCTTTTGCTTTGTCAGAAAATTATTTCTCAAGTTTATGGTTACCAAACAAAGAAAAGAAATAATTTTTATTTTCTGATACAGTGAACCAAATATTACCAAAAACACGAATCACGGAATTAGAACGCCATGAATTATGATCTCTTTAGGTGATTACGAATTGTCATGCATACATGTGTGGTCTCTCAAGATCACGACGTGGTATTTTGATCATTGACGTACTTGTTTTTAGATGTCCGATGTGACGTTCGGTGCCCAGCATAACGTTTGGGACGTCAGTGCACACTGTATTGCATGTCTTTTGGGCCACTGCCTCCAATTTTCACTATTTATAAATGGAGTGAATAATACGCCCTTGTGGCTCTTATAATCTCTCAAGATCACCGTGTTATATTTTGATCATAGTCTCTCAAGATCACCGTGTTATATTTTGATCATGGACGTATTTTTTTTAGATGTCTGACGTAATATTCGGGATCCGACGTAATGTTCGAGACTTCATTGCATGTTGCGTTGCATGTATTTTGAGCTTATTGTTTCTAACTTCCACCATATATAAATGAAAGAAATAATATACCCATGTAGTTCGATCTTTTGCAATCCAATCAGATCTTTTATGTCCTTTTTGGTAACTACAAGGATCATTCGAATTCGACGATCATGGATGTACTGAAATTGTGAAAAATAGTTTAAAAAATATAAAATTTTAGAACTAATATGACCAACATCTATTCTATAGTCGACGTTTTTTTAAAGTTAATTTAGGGATCACTTTTATATATCTCATGTGCATAAAAGTAAATCCAAATTTAACTTTTGGAGGCACATGATTTTCACAAATGTCAAATTTGACTTGGAAAATACTCTTGTTTGTTATTGGACAAAAAGGTTAATAATAGCAACAACAACAAAAATAAACAAGAAAAAAAAATTTGGTTTCTATGTAATTTTTTATTAGGATGACGTATTGTATATTGACTATCCGGTGTTTTCGTACTTGACCCACCTCTCAAAATGGAGAACTTAAGACTAGTTTACATCGCCACACGATTAAAAAGTATTATTATATATCCAACAAAATAATAAATAAATAAATAAATAAAATTTTCATAGGAGTTCTTGAGTTATATACAATTATTAATAGGAGTTGTCAAGAATTAATTAAATATAAGGGAATAGATAAAAGTAATGATAATAGGGTTGCAAGTTGGTGTGGTCTCTCTGACTCTAAGACAGGGACTCTAGTCTCTCTTGTTCATTTGTTGTTTCTCATTAGGAAATTTTTAAGTTTATTCTTACTTACTAATATAATTTTATACTTATCCCAAAAATAGTATATTTATTTAATTTATATTCTACCTTTTTTTTACCGACAACATTCATTGTCTTTATTTTCTTTTTTTTTATTTACGTTATCTCAATGTTTAACTTTTTTTAAAGTACTAGTATTATACGATCACAAAATCATTCAATAATATTTTGAATGTTGGAAAGAGGAATAAAAGTAATAACATTGTAGCTCATGTCGATCATATAATACTCGTATTTAAAAAAAAAATTCGTTGAAACAACGTAAATGAATAAAAGAAATACTTTTACGGTCAAATGAGCATTTTTCGTAAAAAAAAATGGAATATAAGTCCAATAAATAAATTATTTTAGAAATAAGTACAAAATTATATTGGTAAGTTGAATTAAAGTAAAAAAAAAAATCCTTCTCTTTGAAACTTCAATTTTGTAAAGGCATATGCAGGTACGGAACATGTCAGATTGAGACAAATCATGCAGTGGCCTATAGCTAAGTCAGCCCAGCCCAGGTCCAACAACACTTTTACACAAAAGAATAATGTTACAATCTTGGACGCAAACTTCATGCAACCTCACCATCACAAGATTCTCTCTCAATAGTCCCAACCAACCAACAAAACATGGATCCTCCCCTCCCCTCCCCTGCAATAAAAGAAAAAAAAAATAGAAAAGAGTACGAAATTGACTACCCTTCGCCTAGAAAATATGCATAACTTTACCGGGTACACAAACTTATCACGTCCCGGTTCTACAGAATCGGTCGTCCTTGCATTCGGTTCCACAGAACCGTTCGTTCTCGCTAGAGTATGTTGTCGTACAAGTCTGGAGTTGCACTTGTACAAGACAAGAACGTGCACTTGTGTCAATTTTTTTTGAAAATATCTCAGCAACACAGCAGCAGAATATTGAACACGCATTGTATAGGAAGAAAAATAACTCTTTTTTTGATTCATTGCAACATAGTATAATTTTCTCAGTACTGAAATAGAAATGCCTAAACGTCTTACATAGCTTTGCATAAAACATAAAAACTGATAGGCTGACATGAAATTATATATATATATATATATATATATATATATATATATATATATATATATATATTAGAATGTCATGGTAGCTCAGGCCAGATCCAGCAGTCGAGATCATCTCTCGTTGGATTACATGGCTAGGATCTTTAACATAAAAATCGAGCTTGGGTTCTGATTGGGCTAAGTGGATGTGACATGTGGTGTAATGCTATGGTGTTTAGAATTTTCATTTTATTTTATTTTCACAAATGAACAAATTATAATTTATCTAGGGGTAATATAGTTTGAAAATGACATGTCATAAATTTGACGTCAGCTATCGGCAAATGTTAAATGGCACACCAATACATCAAGAGTATTTTTTCTAAAAGAGTGAAAAATGAAACTAGTTGACCCATAAAAAATATTATTTTTGTCAAAATTATTTTTAGGATATCAAATTGGTACCTATAAAAGTTGAGGGTATCAAGTTGAACATTGTCAATAGTTGAGGGTATCATGTTACAATTTAGTCTAAAAAATAACTATTTTTTTGGAAAATAATGATAATTAAACACTCAAATTAAGTTTTTCATAAGAAAAAAAATTCAAAATTATATAAAAAAAGATTTCCTAGTAAAATAATTTCATGGAATCAATTTATTTTCTACATATTTTCTAAGTTGCAATCAAACACATCATTAGTTGAAAATGTAGAAAGAAAATAACTGATTGATTTACTTCCAAGAGATGGGGTACATATATATAGGAGGATTTCTATCCGATATGGGACTAAATAAGTCCCCCATAACTCAACACTCCCCCTCAAGATGGGCGATATATATCAATAATCTCCATCTTATTACAAAATGTATCAAACTCTCTTGGACATAAACCTTTAGTTAAACAATCAGTTAACTGCTCCGCTGATTTCACATAGCTCAAAGTCAAAACTTTTCTATTCAGCTGCTCCTTGATGAAGAACCGATCAATCTCCACATGTTTGGTGCGATCATGCTGAACTGGATTGTTTGCAATATCAATTGATGATTTGTTGTCACACCAAAGTTGCAGGGAGTCTCCTCTAAACAAATGTATCTCAACCAACAAGCTCTTCACCCATATCATCTCGCACAGGCTAACTGCCATAGCCCTGTACTCGGCCTCAGCTGTAGACCTAGCCACTACATCTTGCTTCTTGCTGCACCAAGATATAAGATTACCTCCAACAAAAATATAATAACATGTAGTGGACCTGCGATCATCCATACAACCCACCCAATCGGCATCACAGTAGCCTTCAACTTTCAGATGTCCGAAACTTCTGAACCATAACCCTTTCTTGGACTTCCTTTAATATACTGAAGAATTCTGCGAACTGCCTCCATATGTTGTTCTCTGGGAACATGCATATATCTACTCACCACACTCACGGCATAAGTAATATCAGGTCTCGTATGACATAGATATATGAGCCGACCAACTAATATTTGATATTGCTCCTTACTCATCGGATCATCACCCTCAGCACACAACTTGTGATTCTGCTCGATAGGAGTAGAAGCAACCCTGCAACCCAACATTCTTGTCTCTGAAAGAAGGTCCAGAGTGTATATTCGCTGAGAAAGTACTATACCCTTTCATGACCTTGCAATTTTAATTACGAGGAAGTACTTCAATTGTCCCAGATCCTTAATTTTAAATTTCTCTCCAAGCCTTTTCTTCAGCCATATGATCTCCTTAGTATCGTCTCCAGTAATATCATGCCCCAGTCCCAAAATACGTAGGACTAGGAATACGTAACATGCCAGCTACACATTCGACCAGACTCTGGTTCAACTCGAATACGTATAAGCTGTAATATAATGGTCAATATATCTAAATAAAATAGTAAATATATCTATGTCTCGATCCATAATGAACATAATATATCAAGAATGAGCTACACATGTTAAAATCGGCTGCCCAGAAAGACACAAGCTCGAATAGACTCAAGAAAGAATAAGAGTCTATAAAACTAGACTATATAAGCAAATAAAAGAACAACATGAAGAATAACCATAACTATGATAAAAATGAGATAAGTACCTGGCACCAATGCCCCAATGACAAGGTAATAAGCATAAATAATTCCAGAAAGGCTCCAAAATCGTCTATGCTGCAAAACTGGTAGGAGACCAGGTCCTCAGAGGGACGTAACAAGGTACAAGAACAACATGACAAAGTAAACAGTATAATAAAACCATAATCCAGGGTAAACTACTGTAACCAACTATGTGACATGCACGTGAGAGCATCACTCGTACTCAGGCTGAAACCACTACAGGCTCTGTGTCGGGGAACCCATAGCGACAAGTAGTATCTCGAAGGGCCAGTACATGTGCCAAAGCTCTGGTACAGAGACTAAGGCACTCTCCAGTAACATAAGTATATATATATTGTAAACTCCCTCATCCAAAATTAGACCTACTTGGCTTAGATAGAGATACTAGGGCTAGTTTGAATCCAATTAAAAATAGAACACAGTATTTTAGATGATTTTAAAATATTTATATCACTTAGTGCACCTTACCGTTGCTTCGATAATTGGAGCACCTCATTAGTCAGCCTTCCTACAAATTTCATCCCCTTGTCCTAGACGTGCCCGTCTTCTATTATGACCTTTGTGTAACTTATAATTATGCTCTCTTGTGCTATATTTTAGTCGCACAATATTCGTCGCAGACGTTTATATTTAATTCTAATAAATTCAACTTTGTATCCTTGTGCATTCCAATCAAAATTGGAGACACTATCTTGACCCGTTTTGTGCAACCAAATTTATGATAATATTCTATCCTGAGTCCCCTATGTCCATGACACTTATGTCCCACCTAATTTTAGTCCCATGTACTTTCAATTAATTCAAGAATACCATTTGCATTAATTTTAATTAATTTAATCCAATTTCTATCTTTGTGCAATTTTCCAATGGTTGGGCAATTTTATGCAAAAGTGCATTGAGGTGTCCACACCATTGGACACAACACATGAAGAAACCCATTTTTCCTTCATGTGAATTTTCCCCATGATTTTTGGAGTGTGTACCACAACATCACCCCCTCATCTAATCCTAGCCATGCATTTCAAACAATGCAATCCTAGCGCTCCAAACATCCCCATGTGAAGCCAAGCCCATCCCAAGGATGTTGATCGGCCCAACACCCTAGGTCAACCTCAAAACCCTACTTTTCTACATGTATAAATATCATTTTTCCTATTTCACTCAACCCAAACCTAACTAGCCGAATACCAACTTTCCCCTCCCATCTACTGTTCATCCCATTCCTCCCCGTCAACCCCTCGCCGGAGCCCAGACCTCGCCGAAGCCCGATCTCCTCAGCCAGCACCACTCCCTGTTCTCCACCTTCCACCGGACTCCTCCTCTTCCCCCGCCTGTCAGACACACCACCATCACTACCACCGTGCATCCTGTTCGTCGACCACCACCATCGTCTCACCTCCCTCGACTCCCTCCGTCGGACTCGACCCCGACTACACATGAGCCCTCCCGCGCTCGACTGAACGCCACTGATCCCGTCGACTCCCCAGTGAACCCGCCGACCGCCAGAGCACGCCTGCTCACCATAGTTCCCCTCCACGCCTGAGCCGCCAGCAGCCACCTCTCCTTCCCACGATACCCTCTTCTCTTCCCCGACTCGAACAGACCCTGACCTGCCTAAATGTCTCCCCCGCCTGAGACTCGTCCCCGTTCCTCCCATCTCCACCGAGCAGTCCTCCACCCTCCTCCTTGATCGCAGGAAGCCGCCGGATCCCGAGCCTCTTCTTCCCGGCCATTAATCCTGACATCCCTCGACTGAACTCCACGTCGGACCGACTGCCATCAGCCGAGTCTTCCTCCAGATGCCCGCAGCCTCACCGGAGCACAACCTGACCACCATCCATCCCTCCTCGACGAACAACAGCCTCCTTCCACCCCTCGTCGGACCTCCCTGACCGTCGGTCCTCCTTCGGCCATCCCTTCAACATCATCATCATCATCATTATCATCACCATCATCATCCCCTTCATCATCAATATCATCATCACCATTATCATCCTTATCATCATCATCACCTTAAGCATCATCATCATCACCTTAATCATCATCATCATCATCACCTTAATCATCATCATCATCACCATCATCATCACCAATCATCATCACCAATCATCATCCCTATCATCATCACCATCATCGTATTCATCGTGGACCCGTCACCTTCGCCAAAGACGACCTGCAGCAGTCACCCTCGATCTAGTGCGTGCACGCTAACCCGAGGTTCGAACCCGTCCCTCTCCTTTCATTTTATATGCGTGTTTGTGTGAATAACATCTAGGTTAGCATATTGGTTCAGTTTAGTTGGTTGATAGGATTGCAGACCGTGTCAGTTAACCTAGTGTGCTCGTACGTGTGTGTGCGTATGCACATAATATTAGTTATATATATATATATATATATATATATATATATATATATATATATATATGTGTGTGTGTGTGTGTGTGTGTGTGTGTGTGAGAGAGTGATTAAATGCTAAAAAATAATTATGATTATATATGTATTTATTCTGTCTGGCCCTAGGTTAATTATGGATATTCCATATTTACGTTTGACCAAGTAACCCTAAGAAGATGCTAGTTGATTGCCTTGTGTACATTAACGTACTGGCTTAGACACATGTTAGTTGACTATCTAATTTTGATACAACATTTAATATAGGACACCCGCGTAATTAGACGCACAGTTGACCCTGTTAGTTGACCAGTGTCACCCCTAGCGTAGCCTCTGAGTTCCGTGTAATTATGGTTGTGTATGTGCTAGTATAATGGCTGATGTTATACTGAATTATATTATATGTATATAGGACCATTGGATTATTCTGCGAGACTTCAGGAGCAGGTTATTGGTACTACGCAGCCTTTTTCCAGGCAAGTATACCTTGCCATTGTACTGTAATTTATATTCCATATGATGCATGCATTTTATTTCTGTCATTTAGTTCATATATTTTAACTGTTATATAAACTGCGCGTCCAAGGAAACTAGGGTGCAACGACGGTGTCGTCGTATTCTGTTTTTATTATGTATATGCATGTGGACCTAGTTTATGAGACCATCCCATTATCATGAGGCATCATTAGGTTTTATTGTCCGTGACACATCTGTTACACGAGTGTGAGTCTCATATAGATCATGGACTTGCGTGTCGGGTTTGGCCTCCTGTACGTATGTGACGTGCGATAGGGAATAACTACCAATAGAAATTTTGCATGCTAGAAGACCTGGCAGTTATTTAGAGGTATCATCGTGTCATGGATATGACATACTTAGAGCATGGGGTGGGGAGAACAACAAGTAAGGCGTTTGGGCTCCTTTGTACTTTTTTTTTGTAACCCGTACGCTCCGCCGGAGATACGTGGCGGTGATGACCCCTATATATTACTGGCGGCCTCTGGCGTTCAAAAGACAACATACTTTGTAGGCCCCTGATTCTCCGAGAGAATCATGCCAATCCCATTTATGGCCAGATAGCCCACTTGTTGAAAAGTTGTTCTCAAACTGCATTCACATAGATGGTTAGGCGACCCTTGGATGTTTATTTTATAGTATTTATTGGCATGCTTCTATGTATCTTGTTATGTCCCTCTGAGGACCTGGTCCCTTTACAGGTGTAGATGTTCATGAGTATTAGCAGGAGCGCGGATCAGGACTTGCTACTTCGTTATCTTTCGAGGAGGGCTTCTCTTCAAGTCTCATTGATTGTTAGTTGATGTACTTATATTGTTTTGTTTATCTTATATTCTAGTTTGGTAGTGGATTTGTTTCCACCCAACTATCATCCTTTGATACTTCATATTGAGATTTAGTTACATAGTTATTGGTTATTTATTTCTTTATGATTTCTGTGGATGAGATTTAGAGTTATGTCCTGTGACTTGTGATAGTTTATACCACTTGTGAATTATTGTTCATAATACAGCGTACGCATGTGTTATGGTTTCTATATATTGGAGTTGCCATATACATGCGGCTGACATGCTTACGTGTTTCTAGTCCTACGTATTTTGGGACTGGGGCGTGACATATATATATATATAACAAAAAATTAGCCTATAGTTTGGTGTGACTCTCCCCTCCCATGTAACCTTGCGTATCACATAGTAACACGTAGGATCAAGACCTCTAACTATCACCACGAGTCATAAGTACAAGTATATAAGTATGTCTGTAAATATCACGAAGCCTATAGTCCTACACAGAGTCCTGATACCAAGAAATACATCAAGCAGACTCTGCCTCAGGTAATCAGTGTCAGGTGTCCTATGGTCTGTTGTGCTGGTAGTGCAAGCACGTAAAATAAGATCGTGGTATCAACTCTCTAAGTGACGTTGCTCGACTCCGCGTACGACATCGATACTCGAATCTCATTTGGACGCTAAGCAATATCTCACGGTCCTAGGGTGAACAGTTAAATCACAAGAATGTACATATGAAAGTAAACTCAAGCAAATAATACAACATGATCTACTGCAAGTTTGGCAAGGTACACTTGTTTGAATCTTTCCGATGAGTGAACATAGATCCTGCTTCGGCAATGCCAGTTGTATCGTCACGTACTCCTACGAACATATGATATCTACCGACCAGTTATCATACTAAGGTATGTTACACTCAACTATTTCATAGTCATATATGGTCAAAACTAGGTCACATGGCAACTAGTCTAGTTTTAGGTTCAAGTTGGTACTAAGCTACTCCATTAATCTACCATAAATATATTTATAAAATATACTATAATAATTCTGGAATAAATATTTAAAATATCTATAATTAATATTTAATCTTTTTTTATCTACTAGGTCTAGTCACTAGGGTCAACTAGTTGCACAACTTGTCCACTGGTAGGTTGATTGGAACAAATCGATACATACAAAATATTTTTTTTACAATCTGGAATAAACATGAAAAAGATGTAAGTCAGAGGTATCTAACATAGTACACATAATTTTAATCATCAAAAAATAATATATCAAGTTGGTGGTCTGACAAGTTAAAGTTACAAATCAGATTCATGAGTTTTTCGATGTTCAACGAGTTGTCCTACGAAAATGGATTCACAAATATGTATAAAACTCAGCGAGATTGATATATAGAATATTATAGTAGTAGAGGAATATGTTAGAAATGTTACCAAATATTTATTTGCTGGCGTGGCGAGTCACAAAGCGGTACAAACAGCGGTGCATGAAAACTGGTTCAGCCTGGAGTCACTGTGGTAAAGGTTGTGACCTATGTGCTGTAGAAAATATGAAAGGTAGATGGCACATAGGGGTATGCATTAGAGTCACTGTGGTAAAGGTTTTGGGGCTGTGGAGGTGGTGGAGTGGCCTGAGAAGGGAATAGACTAAATTCGGATTTAGCCTGGACAGTTCTGGTGGAGGGGCTATTTTGAGGAAGTTATAGTGAGTTTTGATGGAAAGTTTGTGAAGAGAAAGTGTTTAGAACGGGGAGAAGAAGAAGCATACTGAATTTGAGAGAATGATACTTACTGTGGAGGGAGATATGGCCAGATTGGTGAGGTGTTGCTAAATTTGGATTGAGCCTGGGTAGGAGTGGAGAGATGGGGGTGTGGAGGAAAATGGAAAAAGATTTTGGAGATGGTTTGTGAAGATAAAATGTGAGAAAGAGAGTTAGGAAGAAGGTTTGTTCAGGTGTTATGAGGTAATAATATAAGGAGAAGTCTATATGTGGCCAGCCATTAAGGGAGAGATGAAGGATTGAGAGGAGAGTAATGATTGGGGAGTTTTTGTAAGTTATGGAAAGGGAATGGTTAAGGGTGCTTGGGAGTTATGGAAGAAGAGTAAGTGGAGAGTGTTGGCTGCCCATTTAGTGTAATAACCCGTTCTATTCAAGTGGACAGCCAATTCAAATGGCGCAAGTGCAACGACCCGACCCGCTTTGCTCAACGAGAAGACTCGTTTGAGGCAATGGATTACAGACTTGGCCCTTCAGGAGTTCAGATTTAGACTTTTAAAGGCTCGCTCGAAGTATCGCTCGACTGAGGCAAATCATCGCTAGGGTGGGTGGCTACGATGAACTTGTCTTTGCTTAGCACTTAAAATATGGACGATACATTCTAGTCGCTAGGTGAATCACCCCATGCATGCTAATAAAGAATACAATGCACCTAGATAAGGGAATAATCTCAACTTTTATTGCTTGTGTTAGAACATGGAAATGAAACTTTGCTTATAAATGGACCATCGCATGCTACCTTTGCCTTGTGCAAGTAGACCCCGCTATGCCTCGAGTAAATCGTTGTATACTCTCCGTAGTCCACTGCTTAACTTGTCTACACTGCACGCCCCTAAGAACTATGTTGCTCGATACGTCCCTGTACAGTTGCACTCTTCACACTACCCCTTAGACCCGTGCTAAACGTAAAGGCTATACTATATGTTTCCCTATGCTTATGTTCATGCAAATTAAATGCTTGCCTGCTTAGATGCTAACTTGTACTCGTTGCCTCGTTTCAATGCTTGTCACATAATCCATGCTACGACCGTGTAACACTATCTATGTCATGCATTCATCTAGTTCTTCATGGAAGACTATCTAATAGTCGTTCCGTGCAAGTATGAACCTGAAATTATCCGGGACTGTTAGGTCGCCAAGGCTATTCTCGAACCAGAAGATTTTCACCATGTCAATAATCCAAGAATCACAGCTCATGGAGCATACTTGTTCTGAACAAGAATCAAGAATCATGAATCCAAGAATCAAGAATCCGAGAATCAACATGTCATGTCATAAATTCCGTGAAATTGAAACCCTAGACTTGCATGGTCACGGATAGCTCATGCACGAGGTAATAACATGGATTCCTCGGACGATCATCGGGGAACTGGATCATACCGTCCTAGGAGGAATATGAGTATTGCGTGACTAAATCGGTAGAATACTCTCTGGTTTGGGGTGACGCAATATATTCAGTGGTCAGGCCCTTGGTAGTGTATCCTATACTTGGACAACCCGGCCAACTCCATGATCTATGGTAGTCTCACCATGTTTGGTCGAAATTATGGGTATGACTCTTGCGCTACGCCTTATCTCCGTCCGAGACTATGCATCATCCTTTATGGCTATGCCAGTGACCTCATGTTCATATAGATAAGTCATCATCGTTTAGCGGTAATCCGCGTGCGAGTCATTGCATCGCATCCAGTAAGCTAAAACACCTGAACGATCATGAGTATGACACACTTGTACATATGGAACACTTGAACATCTTCTGCAACGTACCCGATAACCCGTATAACTCGTGCCCCTGAAACAGAATCTCGTTCATGACACTTGTGTTTGCTTATGTTGTTGTCACGGCACACACCCGAAAAATCGGGCATGAGTCGTGGGTACGTCCAGCCTACGCCGCAGCATCGACGATAGAACACTTTCTAGGTCTACTATCTAGCTAACAATCTCACACATTCAATATATATACCTGTCAACATCTCAACTCCAAACGGAGGAGCAATATGATAAAGATAACACAATACTCAATCACGAATCTAAGCACGATAAGATAACACAGAAGTCTAACAACTACAAAGTCTAAACAACTGCTACTAAAATAACAACATCAATAATAATAATAATACAATATCCTGAATCATATACAATACAAGATCTCAATCCAAAATCGGAGACAAATTCGGTACCAAAAGCTAATAAAAACAACAACTGAGGTCCTAGTGATCACGGCTACCAACTCAAAAAATACTCCTAAACTAGGGGGTCCATGTCTGCACCATCGGCAGGCTGAGGTCCATAAAACGTCGGACACCAATCCTCCGGATCCTCTGAAAAATATATCCAGTCAGGATTGGAGCAAGTACACCTCTAACATCAGTTTCAGTTAAATGATAAAAACTATAAAGCAGTTGTAGCAAGTAGCATTTATACCAGTTTGAAAACGCTGATATCAATGGTGTTGGCGAAGAATCTGGATTTTGAGCGTCTGAAGAAGGCTTCCCAGTTTTCGATTGGGGCGGTCAGGGAGTTCGGCGATTCTGGGGTAGCTGACGCCCTGGAGGTGATGGTTAATGGGTTGGAGCAACCTATTAACGAATACTTGCAGCTGACTCGGAACAGTTTTGAAGCTGAGGTCCAGGCTAGATACGACTTCATGACTGCGCGGCTTACCAAACAGCTGGAGAGCCTAGATAACTCCATCAAAGCACATAAGCTGGAGATGGATAAAAGAAAAGCTGTCATGGAGGAGGCTCTTGCTCTTCAGATGAAGTGCCAATCCGAGCATGAAGGGAATGTAGCGAGGGCCCGCAAGTTGAAGAAAAAACTCGCTCTGGCAGAGGAGTGGGCTTCTCAGTCGTTGGCAGGTCTAGATATAGCGACTAGTCGACTGAGCATAGCCCGACGGGATCTGGAGCGTGCAGAAGCTGCCCGAGCTGGCTCTCTTCGGGCAAGGGCCGAACTGTCCTTTACGAACAATCCCGAGGCACGGCTGGAACAGGCCCGCGCTGATGCCTTGGTTTCCAGGGACGAGAGGGTAGCTGCACTGGTGAAGCTGATTCGCGATCTGACCGCTCCTCCACAATGACGTACCCTTTCTTCTTTTTGCTTCCCCAATATAATTCTGCTCTTTTCGAGAATAAATAAAGCGAATCTTTTCTGACTTTGTGGACCCATTATTTCGGAATATAAATGACATGTTTGGGCGAGAGTGATATCAGAGGTAGTATGGACGTGATAGTCTCTCGATAAACTTCTAGCAGAACATACCTATTCAGAGGTCATACGGACATGATAGAATATGACCTAACTAGTTTCATTTTGGAAGTAGTTTTGTCAGAATTGAGATTTTCGCTATATTCCACTTGAGTAGAGGATGTTTAAGCATAGTACCTCTTCAGGAATTTACCGTTGATAGGAGCCATGAACAGGTCTCCATTAGGCTGGGCTAACCTGTAAGCGCCGTTCGAGAACGTTGTCTCGATCACATAAGGGCCTTCCCACTTGGGCTAAAATTTTCCTTTACTCCTGTGAGTAAGAATCATCGGCCTTCTTACGGCTAAAACTAGCTCGCCGACTTTGAACACTCTTTCCTTTACTTTATGATTGAAAGCTCTGAAAATGCGTGCTTGGTAGAGCGTGATGCGCTGTTGAGCTTGGAGGCGTTTCTCGTCTAATCCTTCTAGCTCTTGAAGCCTTAACAGGTCATTCTTTTCTTGAGTCGGCTCATTAGTCACGGCTATCCTGAGTGACGGGATCTGGATTTCAATGGGGAGAACTGCTTCGCTCCCGTAGACCAGTGAAAATGGGGTACAACCTGTTGGAGTTCGTACCGTTGTGCGGTATGCCCAGAGACATTCGCCCAGCTTCTCATCCCAATCTCTTTTGTTTGAAGAGACAAACTTCTTCAAGAGTTTGATAATAGTTTTGTTGAAAGCTTCCGCCAAACCATTAGCAGCTGGATAATATGCCGTAGAGGCAATATTATGTATCCGATTTTTATCGCAAAATCGATAAAACGCTTGGCTGATGAACTGAGGCCCATTATCATGGATTATCCTTCGGGGAATCCCAAAGCGATAAATGACGTGATGCTTGATGAAGCTGATTACATTAGACGCCTTTACCTCAGCAAGAGGGATCGCCTCTGCCTATTTGGAGAAGTAATCCGTGATGGCCAGTATGAACCGGTGACCTCTGGAAGAAGACGGGTGAATAGGACCAATGATATCCATACCCCATGCTTCGAAAGGCCAGGATACAATCATAGGATGTAGATATTCAGACGGTTGATGTATGAAGTCTGCATGAACCTGACAGGCTCTGCATTATCTTGCATAGTTGATCGCGTCTGTGATCATAGTGGGCCAGTAATAGCCCATTCTCCTGATACGTTCCTGTAGCTTAGGACTGGGCTGGTGCGCTCCGCATATGCCGTCGTGATCTTCCCGGATAATCTGCCGTGCTTCGTCGTTAGAAAGACATCTCAATAGCAGTCCGTCGTAGGTCCGGCGATATAGGCATTGTGAAGATGCATCGAAGTAGAAGCGTAATGATCGTCTTTTGATGGATACTGCTTCTTTGGGGTCCTCCGGCAAGATTTCGTATGCGACAAAATCTATGAAGGGACTTCTCCAGTCTCTTCTAGGGGGATCTGTGTTCATAGCGTAGCTGCGTTCTATGTGAAAGTTGTTCTTAACACAGAATAAATCTCTGTTACGAAGGATTACCGAATCCTGCCTTCTTATAGGAGTAGCTAAATTCGCAGCTAGACTGGCTAGGGCATCAGCTTCCAGATTCTGAGATCGAGGTACATGCTCTAGGAAGAACCCTTTAAATGTCATGGCTATCTCGACCGTTGCTTGGTGATAGGGGATGAGGTCTAGATTCCGGACTTCATATATTCCTCTGACTTGATTGACGATAAGCAGAGAATCACCGAAAGCTTCCAGGGAGACGACCCCCAGCTCTTTAGCGACTTGGAGCCCGATTAGCAGAGCGTTGTACTCTGCCACATTGTTGGAGCATGGCTCGCTAAGAGAATACGCTCGGTAGATGACGAGTTTATCAGGAGTGACCAGGACGATTCCTACCCCTGAAACTACGTTTCCCTGGGGACCAGTCCTGGAGGCGCCGTCGAAGAACAGTTGCCATGCGTCACTTTCCATTACGGAATTACATTCTGCAACTTCGTCGGAAATATCCTCGTATAATTTGGAGGTCTCCGGGATCGGATGAGCAGCTAGGAAGTCAGCCAGCGCTTGGCCTTTGATGGACTTCTGCGGGACGTATACCATGTCATATGGTGTTAACAGCATCGCCCAAGTCGCGAGTCGGGAATTAAGAGCACTTGGCTTGCTCATCAGTACTCGAAGAGGGTTGATCCTGGAGATGATATGAATAGTCTGGCCGGTGATATAGTGCCGCGTCTTCTGGATAGCGAACATCAGAGCCAAGCATTCTTTCTCCACTGGGTTGTACCGGTGTTCGGCTCCGACCATCATCCTGCTGAGGTAGTAGATAGCCTGTTCATGACCTATATCGTTCTTCTGTGCGAGAAGAGCTCCTAGCGAATGATCCATTGCTCGAACGTACATCAAGAATGGTCTTCCCATGACGGGAGGCACCAGAACTGGCGGACTGGTGAGATAGCGCTTGATATCTCCGAACGCTTGCTGACAGGTTTTGTCCCATATGAAGGATACACATTTCTTCATGAGATACGAAAAGGGCTGACATCTTCCCGAGAGGTTGGATATGAACCTCCGGATATAAGCCAGACGGCCTTGAAATCCCTGGAGTTCCCTCAGATTACGAGGCGGTCGCATTTCTACGATGGCCTGGACTTTGTCAGGGTCCACTTGGATGTTTTTGGCGGAGATGACAAATCTCAGGAATTTGTCACTAGATACCCCCAGAAAGGACTTCGTAGGGTTCATCTTGAGTTGATGTTGGCGCATTAACTCGAATCCTTCCTCAAGTCTTGAATGTGATCATCTTTGAGGCGGCTCTTGACGGCTATGTCGTCCACGTAATATTCTACTGTTTTGTGTAAATGCTCATGGAATATATTACTCATAGCCCGTTAGTATGTAGCCCCGGCGTTCTTCAATCCGAAGGGCATGACCGTATAGCAATATACTCCCAACGGGGTCCGGAAGGCAGTGTGCTTCTCGTCTTCAGGATGCATCTTGATCTGATTGTATCCCGAGAATCCGTCCATGAAAGACATGCGTTCAAAACCGCAGGTGCCGTCGATCATGATGTCCGTGATGGGAAGAGGGAACTCATCCTTGGGGCAGGCTGCATTCAGATCTCGGTAATCAATGCAGATACATATTTTCCCATTTTTCTTCATGACTGGGACAACGTTGGCGACCCAGTCGGGATGTTGTTCTTCCCGGATGAAACCGCAGGCTATCAACTTCTTGACTTCAGCTTCGATGGCGTCCATCATATCCGGGCGGAACCGGCATTGATGCTGCTTCATAGGCTTCGAGTCGGTCAATATATTGAGTTTATGAGTAGCCACCTTCGGGTCAAGGCCCGGCATGTCCTCATAATTCCACGCAAAGACGTCGATATATTCTTTTATCAGCTGGATAACTTCTTCCCTTTCAGCTGGGGAAAGATTGTTACTGATGAATATCGGCTTTGGCGAAAGTTCACCCCCAACATCAACCTGGATAACTTCATCTTTGGTGGGAGGTTCCCTCTGCTCGAAGCAGAATTTCCACTGCGTATCCATTTGTTGAGCCCAAGAGTCATTCTCAAACGGCTCAGAATCCTGTTCGTCTGCTTCAAAGGGATCTGCCACTACCATATTTGCTGATAATGCTTGTTCGAGAGCGTCAGGTGAGTCGGAGGGCGACGAGCCGTTCTGAGAAGAGGAAAAGATATTCTCGTCCGACTTAGAGGAGGTGGCATATCCCAACCCGAAATAAGTTCGTTGATAGTAGGGGTCGCCGCGCAGCGGCGTTCGTCTGCCTCTTCCGTAGTTGAGGCCTGGCTTCTGCTCCAAGTCGTAGCCCATGTTTTGCATGATCCTCAACGCTTGCGGGCTGTATCGGTGAACTTGCATTTTTCCAGTATCGTCATTGAAAGAATCTTCCTGGGTAGCCGGTTGATTGCGCATGCGGTCGAAGACTATTGAACGCTGGCTGCTGCAGGTAGGCGGGACAATAAAGATAGAATCCTCATGTGGTCCATATGTCGTGACGATGTTGTATGATGACGCTACTTCCCAGACATATGGATGGTAGGAGTTCATAACTTCCAAGAATTTTTGTGCTATGGGTTCTACCTCGTCACGGGAAGTGGATTCCTGATTTGGAATTTGAGCGTTAACGTACTGGAAAAGAGGATGTTTATTATCATCTGGAACTCCGTTCCTGGTCGCATTTACATCGGCCGGCCGCCCGTTGCGCCGAAGGTTGATGACCAAAGGTGGAGGCTTCTGATTCAAAGTGACCACTAGAGGATCACTCCCTTTTCCTGACCTAGTTTTGTTCAGGTGAATAGCCATAGGCTTCATGGCTTTTGGAAGAGTGGTTCGTCCTTTCACTCTGATTGACAGCGGTAGTGCGGCAGAGAGTTCTTCTGGCTCCCGGTGGGATTCCTTCCCTGCCTCGCCTGACACTTCTTCCGTGTGGTCTTGAGAGTACAACACTGCATCGAAATAGTAGGATTCTACTCCTTTAAACGGATTTAGATCAGCAACCTCCGTTTGTACCGTTCCTTGTGGGTCTAAATATTTGAGACATTGATGTAGAGTTGAAGGAACGATGTTGTGGTCGTGGATCCACGGTCTTCCCAGCAAAATATTGTAGGACACCTCTGAATCGATGACGTAACACGTGGCCATCGATCTGAGGTTGCCAATCTGGATCCTCAGGCAAATTTTCCCCAGCGGTTTACTTCTTCCGGCGTTGAAACCCACGATTGTAGTGGAGGTGTAAGCCAATTCGCTGGTAGGAATCCTCAACGGTCTGAGCAGACTGTGAGGGATGATGCTGATCGACGATCCCGGATCTATGTGAATCCGATCGACCTCCATGGAACCGATGTACCCGGTGTAATAGAGGGGCCTGTCATGCTTGTTATGTTTTAACAGCATGTCGTCTTGGGTGAAAGTGATATTTGGGACTACCTCCATCATACTGTGGCATTGAGGACACGCCACTGGTTCTTCATCGGGGGACTTGAGCTGGGTCAAGCATGCCTCCGCCTGCATCAGCGCTTCACTCAGGGCTAGACGAGTGTCTTGGGAGAGCCTGAGTAGCTCAAAGATAGAGAGCCTGGCTGGTGTATTAGCCAGTTGGGCCAGGATGTCGAAGTTGTAGGGCTTCTCAAAACCTTTGTTTGGAATGTTTTTTACAGGTTTATCAAAGCACACTTCTCTTTGCTTCCCCTTGTCCGTCGGAGTCAGTTTTGAAAGGCTGGCATCTGGTACGACGGAGCCTCGTCCTGAAGGTTTGGCAGTTGAAGCGTCTGCCGGTGCATCTTCCTGACTTGCTCCGTAGTCGTTGAGGTAGGCTTTCCCTGAACGGGTTGCAGCAAATACCTCGTCTTCGTCTGATGGCGAAGAAGTTGCGATCATATGGCATGGTTTGTATTTGGAGTTCTTTCTAGACGTAGCCTTAGTAGCTTTAGTCTCCTCCTCGAGCTCTGACACCAAATTCGGATGAACCCACATAATCTCGCCCTGCCGGGTGGTTAGGGGTACCAGGTCATAATTTTGACCCCTTGCTGGAGGTAGATTGATGATGTTCATCGTGGTCCGGGAAATGGGTGTGACACCGTCCGAGACTTTTTGGGAAAGCAGATTGCCAAACCGTAGAGAGATCATGTTGGCCGTGACCGTCTTCTCAGTATTGTGCAGAGTGATGGCCTTAGCATCGATTAACCCCTGGATCTTCCTTTTCAGTATGTAATACGCCTTTGTTGGGTGGTGTACGTATCTGTGGAAGATGCAGTATTTGGGGTCGTCAGTACTGCCGACTTCTTGGGGTCGCCTTAGCTCCGGAAGGGTGATCTTGCCGCTCTTGACGAGACACTCGAATATACTTGGGATATCGTCGTCGTCAAAAGAGTAGACTTCGACGGGCCTGGAAGTCCCGGGTCTCGTCTGCGTGGTCGCCGCAGTCTTTTGTCTGGACGTATTGATCGCCAGAGCTTCTTTTTCCTTGGACCTGCGAGGATGGTCGCTGCTGGAAGATGACCTTTTGCCTCTGTCAGAGGCGGAGATCATAATGCCATTGTCGCGCGCCTTGCGACTGTTGTCTTCGACGGCCACTGCCAAGATGATGAACGATCGCCAATCATGGAACTGATATGGTCCTGTAAACACCGAGACTACGGAAAGGAGGTTCTTCCTGCAAATGTCTACTAACGCAGAGTCTGGAACTCCTGGAGGCATCTGTAAGGTGGCCTGACAAAAACGTTCGACGAAGGTGCGAACGTCCTCCTTTTCCCTCTGCTTGACTTCGATGAGAGAGGACATAGACATGTCCATTCCTCCCTCGTAAAATTGCATGAAGAATAAAGCTTTGAAGTCCTCGAAGGAAGTAATCCAGTTGTCCGCCAAGCTACGGTACCACTGATAGGCTACTCCTGAGAGGCAGCCTTTGAACACCTGAGTGAGGAGGGCGTCGTTCCCTTGTAGCAACACTGTCATCATACTGAAATAGTTCATGTACTGACTTGGTGATATTTTTCCCTCGAACAGAACCATAGTCTGAGGTTTGTACCTTGGAGGAAAAGGGACTTCTTCCCAGATAGCTGGGTAAGGCTGGTTGATTCCCAGTTTCTTGAGCTGATCTTTGTGCTTCAAGGCGTCAAACTGGGCTTTCAACTCCCGTACTGCCTGCATCAGATTTTCAGTTGGAGGCGGGACTACGGTGTAGTACGGAGTTGGTTGTATCATGACTCCAACGGGAGGTAATATATATTCTCCGAGTGAGGAAGCGGAGGAACTGCTGACTCTTGATCTAGAGCAGGCTCTTGGCTCGGATTGGATGGTGGTAAGTCCACCCCCGCACGTATCTGAGTTGGCGGGACCGACGCTTGAGCCATGGCATTTGCGTGCTGAGTTAGCATCATCTGGTGCATGTTCTCCATCATGGATTGCATCTGTTTCAGAGATGTCTCCAACACAGTGATGCGTTGTTCCGCGTTTCCTGACGGCGAAGCTTCCTCGCGTTCATCTTCAATGACGTAAACTCCCATTTCCCTGGGCGTCATCGAAGGATTAGTATAGGTCACTGCAGAAGTCGACTCTATACTCTCAGCATCTGATCTGGGAGATTGGCGACCCCCAGCGTCAGAATCAGACGAGTACGAAGCTGGTTGCTGTGACCTTGCACGGGTGTTTTGGAACACCCTAGCTTCAGTATTCCTGAGGAGGTCTTCGAATCTCCTTCGGCTCGGAGGCCTAGAGGGATGACGTCTTGAGCTCGACCCTCCTCTAGGTATGTGTGAAGCCATATTCACGGATTCATGTGCGGGCTCTTCTTCCTGGAAAGACTGAGAGTAGCTCAATCGTTCGAAAACCGACCGTTTTGCTTTAGAACAGCAGCAGTCAATCACAATTTTATGACTATTACAACATTGCTCGCTAGGGGGCGTAATAGACATGTTGGAAGGTCCTCTCTCCTTACGCTTCTGGATTAGATATTTGCGCAAGTCAGGAGGAGTAGAGGAAGAAGACGACGGCTTATTCCTTCTGTTCCTATCAGTGGGCATGCGGAGATTGGGCACCATGGTTTTCCCTATGCCACCTGTGTACAACAGGTTGGCCATCTGGGTGGCGGATAATCCCCGGGGAGTGTGTCTTTCACAACCTGAGCTTGCTTTACGTCGTGGGACTTCGCCTGGCGTAATTTGGAGATTTGCTCAGACTGACGTAAAGCTGAAGAGGTCCTCAGTCGACCGTCGGCTTCCTGCGTAATCCGGAGGGTAGGCAGATTGCTTCTTCGCTGGCGAGAAGTTGAGTACTCTGCCGTTTGCTTTCCCTTGCGGAAATCACAACGCTCATCTGGTTCTCCGTAGAGGTCAGATGTTGTTTTGCGCACGGAGCGTGATTTGTACTTTCGATTTGGCGCTGAGGCATCATCAGAAGTTTGGTCTGTACCGCGCGCAGCGGGAGACTGGTTTCTACGCGTAGAGCGCAGTAGATACTTCTGGGTTAGCGCTGAGGCTTTGCCCGAAGTTTGGTCTGTACCGTACGTAGCGGGAGACTAATTTCTGCGCGTAGAGCGCAGTGGATACTTCTGGGTTAGCGCTAAGGCTTTGCCCGAAGTTTCGTCTGTACCGCGCGTAGCGGGAGACTGAATTTTACGTGCAGGGCACGGAGGGAGCAATGCTACAACCTCATTGGTCGGAGAGGTCGGAGAGATCGGAGAGTCCACAGGAATGGTAGAGGATGTCTTGGGCATCCAGACCTTGCGCAGCTTCCTGTTGTCTTGGACGGAGAGAGGGTGAGAGCTACCCCCGGTTCGAAGCAGGTCTTCGTAGGCAGACTGGTCGAATTGGACGACCAGTGTCTTCTTCATGGTTCCTATAGATACCGTATCGCGTTGAGCAATTACTTCCTCATCAGAAGAGAAAGATGTCCCCAGCAGAGTCGCCATCTTGTTTGTGGTATTAAACGAAAGAATGAAAAATGTATTCAGGATGGGGTTTATACGAAATCCGCCTTCTTTGGTTTACAAACAAACTTGTACAATTTGATCCTATACGAGGATATGGGAGTACAATTTATTTAATCTGGATAAATATTGCTATAGGTGTCTGATCTACAGTCGATCACTTTAGCCCTTGGACCACACGATGTTGAAGAAGTGCCGTAAAAGACAGAAAACAGCTTCGAAGGTTGCAGAAGAGGGTGGATGCACGATGCCAAAGTCGTCGATCCCTACTCTTTGTATGAGCTCCGGATTCTTCTCTCTCTCTCTCTCTGGTTCGATCTTTCTTGGAAGTTCGACCTTGGATCTTATATTGGTTTTCTTGACCAATTTTTGACCTTCCAATTTGTCGACCTTGTTCCTCATTGATAGAGGTCTCTATTTATAGAGTTTTGGTGACAGTGACCACTCCGTCGGTGTAGAAACCGAGGAGTGGAAAGTACAGCACCCTTTTACACAACGCTTAAAATAACCAATGCCTGCGTATAGATGATCCTTTGAATGAGCGTGTGACGCAGGTCCAACTAAGGGACAAAATGCGTATAATCGCTACGAAGATTACAGCGTAAAAGCCACATAGGTAGGTATCCCTTGTGTAGAAGAGGTGGGCGTTGAAGCCAATGTCTGTCACCATGGCATAGAAGCCAAGTAGGCATAGAAGCCGAGATAGGCGTAGAAGCCAAGCGGTCATAGAGGCCGAGTGGGCGTTGAAGCCGAATGGGCGTTGAAGCCGAGTGGTCATAGAGGCCGAGTGGGCATAGAAGCCGAATGGGCGTTGAAGCCGAGTGGTCATAGAGGCCGAGTGGTCATAGAGGCCGAGTGGGCGTTGAAGCCGAATGGGCTTTGAAGCCGAGTGTGCACAGGAGCTGGATGGGCGTAGAAGCCGCTGCGTACCGTGCCAGAGTGCTGATGTGGACGTCTTAGCCGGAATTATGGCTTTTGAAGATATAATCAAATCTCTTGCATTAAATATCGAGATTTGCCACCATCCTGTGCATTAAATGTGGAGGCATGTTTTTGAAGGTCTGCAACCCCTTCTACGCATCAGTCGCAGAGACGTGCCTTGAGAAACTGTCACCGCTCTGTGCCTTAGACGTAGAGACGTGCCTCGAGCAACTGTCATCGCTCTGTGCATTAGACGCAGAGACGTGCCTCGAACCCCGTACGAAGTGCAGCTTTTGATGTGGCAGGCGATTTGTCTACTGCAGAGCGTAAACAGCTCATGTCTGCCTGTGTAAAACAAGGCAGCGTATCCCTTCGTGCTTGTAAAAGCAGTTTACGCAAAGGGGATGGTGGTAAATGACAGCCTGGGTCGCAGTGCTGTGCAATCATTATAGCCGTTGTCTGGGTAGTCGAGCCGTATCCCTTTGTCAGAAGTCCAGACGTCAGGTTCATTGCAGGATTTTCCTTGCAGGGTCTGACAGGTTCACTTCGGAGAATACGAAGCGTCTCTTGTACACCTCAATGCTGCGTCTGAAAGAGGATGAGTTTTACGCCCTGGTGGCGATGAAGTACCCTATTTTTATGCTGAAGCGGCTTGGACGTACTGCCTTACGCGGATGGTCCTTTGAGCTTATATTTCACGCTGTGTTCAGCGAAAAAAGCTCTGTTTGTACGCTTGATGGCTCTGAAGGCCTCTGCTTACGCTGTTCTGCACCAATATGTCGCGTATAGTCATCCGGCGTATTTTTCATGCTTCTACAGCGGCAGCGGTTGCTGGGCCTGCTGGAAGGTCGTCGGCGGCCGGGGAAGCCGCGGGGGCGTCGGGGTCATGACGGAGGTCGTCGGGGGAGCTCGTCGGCGGGGAGGATGGTGATGGCGGTGGTTGTGAGGATCCGCGGTGGTCGGGGGGTTTAAATAGGGAGAGGGTCGGGTCGTGGGCCGCGGAGCGGGGGCGGGGTCGTGCACCGTGGAGTGGGGAATCGCCGAGTCGAGGGCGGGGTCGTGGCCAAAAATGAGGGGTCGTCAGCCGGGAATCGCGGGGGCGGGGGATCGTGGTTTACTGGGGGAGTTGTTGGGTTATTGGGTCGGGTCGGGTAGTGTCGGGTCGGGTTGGGTAGGGTAGGACCCGACCCATTAGGTTAGGGTTTAGGTCTATTTGGGTTTAGTTTGGTTTGGTTTGGTCCGGTTCAAGTTGGTTTAATCTGGTTTAATTAAAATAGGGGTTTTTCACTAATTAAAAATAGTTTTTGAGCCCAATAAATTCCAAAAAAATTATAAAACATCCAATAATTAATTATACACCAAAAAAATATAATTTTGTAATATTTTAATACTTAATTTAATACATACAAATATTAATCCCAGAAGGACCTTTATAATAATTAATTAAAATTACAGAAAATTCAAAATTTTATTTTAAAAAATAGGTTGTTACAATCTACCCACCTTAAAAGAATTGCGTCATCGCAATTAAGAAAATAATCGACAGAAGAGATGACACAGTTACAAGAAATATTGGTTGAAGCACGACACAAGGAGTAAGGAATCATGAACAAGGAAAGATCGAGGGTGAGGGTTAAGCAGAACACATAGGGAAGGAAAAACTTTTCCCTAGGCATTGAGAGAGAAGAAATTCAAGAGTAATGGAATCTGGTTAGAGCAAGGATCAACTACAACTTATGAGAAACTTGGGTATCAAATACTAACAAGTTCAAAATACTAGGTTCTAAGCTAAAGACATGAACAAACAGGCACGTGCTAAAGCATTACTAGGAATAGATAGCTATGAATAACTTAAATCTTACGCGTATTTGCTACTCCACGAGTCTGAGCGTCCTTCATTGTTAATGCAAAAGCTTGTCCGCGTTCTTGGGGTGGTGTCCTCTGTTGTTGTTAGGCCTGCTGAAAGAGTGCTGCCTGTGGAGGTAAGGGTGGCCTCGGATGATATCCTTTCGGTGCTGGTAAAGCTTGTCGGTTTACCACCGGTGTTCCTTCTCGACGCTCAGGGCATTCCTTGGCTGAATGTTGGTTGGATTCGCAAATCAAGCATAATTCCAATTTATGTCTGCACTCGCTCTCATAATGGCCTCGCTTGCCACAATTTTAACATGTAGGCAGTATCTACGAAGATGCTCTGGGTGGCTGGTGCATGTGAGATCTCTTTGCAGCTTCTCCCTGTGGTGCTCTGGCTGGTGCTGATGTGGCTAGTTGATGAATCATCTGTGCTTTCTCTCAACGTTCAGGGTAATCCCTTATCGAATGATGTCTGGATCCGCAAGCTAAACATAATCCCAATCTGCGTTGGCATTCCTTGGCGAGATGGCCTACCTTGCCACAGTAGTGACAAGTAGGAAGGACTAGTGCTAGTGAAGTAAATACTCTCTGTGGTGGATTCATCTGTGGTCGCTTTGCAGCTCTTTCCTGTTGTGCTTGGTCTGGTGCTAATGCATGTGGCCACTTTTGGCTGGACTCTCTCCTGGTGATGCACTCCATGGGTCGTGCTGTAGCAAGAACGTCCGTGTCTAAAGTAGTTACAACGGAGCTGATTAACTTCTGTAGCTCAGAGCTAAGTCCGTCAAAGAACTTCTCCACTTGACTTTGCTGGGCTTCTTGATGAACCTTCTGTTGGGCTTGCATCATCGCGTAGAATATTTGAAATATTTGTTGTCTGTCCAAAGGCTGTCCTGGTGGGAATACGGGCAGTGGTGGAGTAAACTGTGGCGGAGGTGGAATATTATCTCGCCGAAATCTTGAGGTATCTTGACTGCTTTGTTGTGCTAATTGACCTCCACCAACTGGTGTCACTTCATCTTCGTAGGTAACCACGACACCTTGTGGTATTCCTGCAGGAGTCTCGTCGCTTGTTGGTGGATCCATTACTCTGCATCCAAAATAAACTATAAGAGGCGCACAGAGGAATCAAGGTAGGATGCAAGTCAAGAAACTAATTCAAATCCGATATAGAAATCAAGAATGATTCAATCAAGTGGATGAGATCATATAACTTATCCTATCCTTGTCGCAGGCTTGCTCGGTCCCTTAGTTGAAACCGAAATAATTTAGTCGTAGACCTGCATGGGCCACCACAAAAACTATGCCACGCCCCAGTCCCAAAATACCGAGGGACTAGACACGTGGCAATGGACAGCAGCACACACCAAAGGGGAATTCCAATTTAATGGACCCATTAGGGTGTACTTAAGCTGTAAAACAATAATAATTAGGTCTACGATACAGGTCACATAAATAAATCTAATCTCATCCACAGCAGATAATCACAAAATAATGTCAGAATAATCAAGATCAAATATATCCAACAAATCTCCATAAAAAGTCTCAATAAATGTCTTGGGGAACAACCCGAAAATAAGTTTAATATAATAATCTAAGAGACAGGAAATAAAGTAACTAGAAACAGAAATAACTGAGTATATAAAGCAAATACTCAAGAGAAATCCTCTGGTATCACCTAGTCCTCTGGTGCTGGTACTGCTTCAATGTCTGCTCCGGTCATGTATACCTCGGGGTAGATCTCCTCTACTATACTTGGGGACATAATCCGGATTCCAGGTCCTCAGGGGACATAGCAAGGTACAAGAATAACTCAAGCCAAAATAAATGTAGTACAATAATAAATGAATCAATAGGGTAAACTATGTAACCAGCTAGATGTTATGTAAATGAGAGCATCAGTAGAACTCGGGCTGAAACCGCTACAAGCTCTGTGTCGGGAAGCCGGTAGCAGTGATATCACGTAATGGGCCAAGCTCGGGTGTAGAGTCTTAAGCACTGCAATAATAAGGATTATATATATATAATCAGCCTGTAACCTGTGTGTCCCTCCCCACCCAATGTAATCACACGTCTCATGTCCATGACACGCAAGATAATGACCTCTAACTGATGCAGCGGGTCATAATAATAGCCAAGTATATGTATAAAGTCTATTTCACGAATCATTTATCCTATACAGAATCACCATGAATATCCCAGGAAGATTCTGTCTCATGAACAGGTCAAGTGTCCTATGGTATGACGTACTTGATAATGCAAGCACAAAAATGTATAGGGTCGCGATATCAATCTCTAGGTGACATTACACAACTTCGCGTGCGACATTGACATCCGAATCTTGTTTGAATGTTAAGTAATGTCACATGGTCCTAGGTTGAAAATTTTATATAATTAAATCAAGAGAATATTATAAAGCAATTCCTGCAAGTATGACAAGGTACACTTGCCTGGGGTTTGGATTCCAACAGTTGCTCCAGTAACAGCAAAATCTTTAGGAACGCCTCCGGATGCTGAAACAAATATTATCATCATTCTCAGAAGATATAAAATAGCTAGAATTGCCTGTCCATAAGTCCAATTTGGACATAGCGGCAAAATTGACAGTTTTTGGTCAAAGCGGGGTCCATCTATGGCCTACTTCGCACCGAAAAATGTGCAAGAGACAAAGTCCTCCAAATTTATCAAACTTAGTATCTACAAGTCCAGAACGACGATACAAACCCAACGGAATATCCAGAACTGGATTCTGATGAGCCGATCACAAAATCGCCCGTCAAGTAGAGCAGTGGGGCCCACGATACGGGATTTTGTCGTTCTCAGAATCGAACCAAACTTGGGTCACAGGACCAGCGTATTGCTACGAGTCCGATGGCGCAAGTTTCATTTCAAAATGACGAGCACACACGAAGTTACAACGAGTTTTAGAACATGGCCGATACGGGGCGTTGTCGACGGATACGCGTTAATTCCGGTGTGCACGCAAATCCAAATCAACTTCCGTAAAATCCCATATGTCCGTATTAATGGTGCGCACCTTTCGGTGAAGTTCTCACACGACTAAGTCGCCTCGTTTAGCGGGGCGCACCCAGTTCCGAGAAAAAATAGGTTTTTAAAGACCAAGTTTTTTGTCGATTTTACCCGCGAATAAAATACAACATACAACACCATAAAATAATCTAATTATAGGGTTTTAATCTCGGTTATGTTGTCTAATTAACTGTTCAAACAGAATTCAGAAATAATACACAGGTTGGGAGAAAAATGGTCGTGAACTTGTGAGTTCGGGACGATTTCTGAATTTCAGAAATTGGGTTATCTTTCCTGTTTTTGCGTCGCGGTTTACAACTGACATAGGACGCAATACCCCGAACTATTTGCACGGGGCTCAAGAGGGTCACGAGATCTATGCGTACGATTCGACAGAACAAAAATTGGATCGATGCATATGGAGATACGCGAGCTACAAGAGGGGTACCTCACTGAAGTCTGCTGTCGTGATAGGAGGCGGCACGGCGGGGCACGGCGGCGGCGGTGGTGGTTGCTACGGTTGCTGGGCCTGCTGGAAGGTCGTTGGCGGCCGGGGAAGCCGCGGGGGCGTCGGGGTCACGGCGGAGGTCGCCGGGGAGCTCGTCGGCGGGGAGGATGGTGATGTAGGTGGTTGTGAGGATCCGCAATGGTCGGGAGGGTTTAAATAGGGAGAGGGTCGGGTCGTGGGCCGCGGAGCGGGGGTGGGGTCATGCGCCGTGGAGCGGGGCATCGCCGAGTCGGGGGCGGGGTCGTGGCCGGAAACGGGGGGGGCGTCGGCCGGGAATCGCGGGGGCAGGGGATCCTGGTTTACTGGGGGAGTTTTTGGGTTATTGGGTCCGGTCGGGTAGTGTCGGGTCGGGTTGGGTAGGGTAGGACCCGACCCATTAGGTTAGGGTTTGGGTCCATTTGGGTTTAGTTTGGTTCGGTTTGGTCCGGTTCAACCTGGTTTAATCTGGTTTAATTAAAATAGGGGTTTTTCGTTAATTAAAAATAGTTTTTGAGCCCAATAAATTCCAGAAAAATTACACAACATCCAATAATTAATTATACACCCAAAAATATAATTTTTGTAATATTTTAATATTTAATTTAATACATACAAATATTAATCCTAGAAGGACCTTTATAATAATTAATTAAAAATTACAGAAATTTAGAAATTTATTTTAAAAAATAGGTTGTTACAATCTTATAGAAAACTTTAGCCTTGCTCAATTGATCAAACAAATCATCGATTCTTGGTAATGGATACTTGTTCTTCATGGTCACTGCGTTTAGTTGTCTGTAGTTAATACATAATCGGGACAACCTGTAACACCTCGTTCCGTTCAAGCGGACTGCCGATTCAAACGGCAAAAGTGCAATGTCCCGACCCGCTTTGCTCAGGCGAGAATACTCGTTTGAGGCAAAGGATATCCAGACTTGTCCCTACAGGAATTCGGCTTAGGCTTTCAGAGACTCGCTTGACGTATCGCTCTACTGAGGCAAGTCATCGCTAAGATGGGTGGCTATGGTGAACTTGTCTTTGCTTAGCCAGCACACATAAAATCTGGAATGATACATGTTAGTCGCTAGGTGAATCACCCCCTGCATGCTAATAAGAATTCAATGCACCTAGCTAAGGGAATAATCCCAACTTGTATTGCTTGTGCTAGAACATGGAAATAAAATATTGCTTATATTCAGACCCTCGCATACTACCCTAGATCATGTCGCTCGGTAAGTCCCTATGCGGTTTTACCTCTCGGCTTACCTTCGGGCCCGAGCTAACATGAATGTTTGTGTTTATACAAATGCATGCTTGTCTGCTTGTATGTTGCCTTGTCTTCATCCAAACCCCGAGAGACTACTAAGTAGTCGTCCCGTGCAAGAATGAACCTGCAAGTATCCGGGACCGTTAGGTCACCAAAGGCAGCCCCGAACCAGGGGAATGTATCAAGGCAAGTCATTCACTGAACAAAGAATCAAGATTCAAGTATCTCGTGTACTCGTGTTCCCGTGCACTCGTGTTCTCATGTTCTCGTGCACTCATGTTCTCGTGTATCTCGTGATAATTGGAAGACCAATAATTGTATGTCGCGGACAACTCGGAAATGAGATATTGTTCCACGGATGGTCACCGGGGCATTGGGGCTGATCCGATCCGGATGGAACTCGTGTATAGTCATCGTGTACGGGACAGGATAGCTTGCAGCGCATCGTGTACTCTTGTAGCATGATATCCTTGTCCTGGACTATGTCCTTTATGGCTATGCCAGCGACTCGTGTTCATATAGATAAGTCATTCCCGCTTAGTGGCTATCCGCGTACGAGTCATTGCATCGCATCAATGAACAATTGAACACCTGAACGATCTTGATATAACGACTCTCGTGTTTGCACATGCTATTGCCTTGGTTTTCATTATGAATGCCCCTGGATGTTTATGCCTGCCCGTGCTTGAATTAACAATGTTTGCTTTGGACAGGGAAGGACAGATGGTAAGTTGGTAAGTCTCGCCGTGTTTTCTCTCATGTCGCACGGTGCACTGCCACATGAGTTAGGCTATTCAATCTTTGCATGAAACTGATCCTAAGGCAACTAGAAAGACAACTTAATAGTTGTGCACGGAACCTGTATTACGTGTTTGGATTTGTCGAGCAGGCAAGTAGCCTCCCCACCAGTGCATTCAATGTACTGATAACCCACCAGATCGTTTGCATAGTGCGGGAGAACCTTGTTCGGTGCGGATGCCTCCTTCGTGCGTGTTAAGGCCAGGAGTTCCCTCTGAAGCCTTGGAGCGCTGCGTCCAGAACAGAAGCACATATACAAGACATAATGTTGTGAACATCGCTCGAATATCACATGTACAATCATTCCAAAATTGTAGCCACTTGGCACACTTTTACTGTTTCAGAGAGGGAGAGCTTGAGCGACTTGTAATCTCGGCTATACGCCGCCTGCAACACTTATTTATATCAATAAAAGAGTTTGCTTTACTTCAACTTGTGTTATTCAATGCTTCCGCTATATTGTCGACTCAGTGAACTTGTTACCAATCGCCTATGCGTTCATGACTCCACTGCACTCGGACAATCTGTGCAACTCTGTGGCTTAGAAATCTTACCGCCAGCCAATGAACCACGGCCTTGCACGGGCGTGGCTCACGCTCGTGCGGCATTACGCCCGGATGGGTCACAAAGCGATCGATCTGCGGGAGCGCTGGCACGGTGATTCTCGCCTAGCGGGAACGACCGATTTAGCCTGCGGGAGATTGGGGCATGACACAACCTGTCCTTCTTCTTCACTAGAACTACTGGTGCTCCCTAAGGTGATCCACTAGTTCAAATAAACTTCTTCGCCTTCAGCTCTTCTATATGATGGTATAGTATGCCAAGCTCTGATGGTGCCATTTGGTGGACTTTACAAGATATTGGTCCAGCCTTGGAATCAACTATATACAGAACTCTACATCTCTTACATGGGGTAAACCCGGAAGTTCATCAGGAAAGACATCTAGAAATTCTTAGACTACCCCGGGAATATGCTCTTCTTCTACTACTGATACTGTTGCAACTCTATCTTCGCATCGGTCCTTCATGATTCTTTCAAGGACAAAATCCTTCATGCATGGGATACTAAATAATACTCTACCCCTATGGCAATCTATCATAGCATAACTGTCTCTCAGCCAGTCCATGCCTAGAACTACGTTAAAGTTATCCATAGGGAACTCGATCAACTTGGCGGGTAATGAACACCCGTACACTATGATTGGACATGCTACACACACTCTACTATCTTCTATGATCCCATTACCAGTGAATATATTCAACCACTATGGCAATATCCTAAACTCCAATCCAATATATGTCACAAATTTTGCAGATACAATTGAGCGTGAAGCTCATGAATCAAATAATGCTATTGCAGGAAAAGATGCGACATAAATGTTACCTGCTACTACATCACCTGATGCCAAAGCCACTTCCAGGGACAAAGTGAATGTATGTCCTTGGCCTTGCTGTGATCCTTGTTGATGTCTCCCTTGGACACGTTGTTGTGGCCTCTGCTGGACCTGCTGCTGGTCCCTCTTCCAGAATATTTGTGCCTACATCAATAATGGACGCTGAGCCACTGGTCATGCTGCTACCGCTGGTCCTCTGTACTGCACTGCCCCTGGTGCTGGCAGTGTCAGAAACTTCTAGGCTGGCCCTCCTTACCTCTGCATTAGCGGGCAATTGATAATCTTGTGGCCCAGATCACCACACCTTAGGCAAAGCCTATTTGCCGCTCTACACATGTCCCTAGTATGGTCTCCCTTGCCACAATAGGTGCAACCTACCGGTACTCCCCGGCGTCGTTGTTGTTATTGCTGTTGTTGTTGTTGTTGCCTCGACTGCTACCGAGCTGGTACTGTCACGGTTGAAACTGCCGCCCTCCGCGGTGTTAAATCATGGATACGAACGCCAGGTGATGGTGCTGAGGTTCGGGGTACTCCTCTACCTCCTCCTCCACATTAAGAAAGAGACCTCTTATGGCCTTATGTCCTTGCTGACAACCTCTGCATGGTAAGCTTGTGCCTTCGAGCTGTTATCAATACTCATTCATAAGTCTGGTAGTCGTATCCCTCTACCAGCTGTAGAATCTCCAGGTGAAGCCCCTGCTGGAACCTCACTGCTCTGTCCAACTCAGTAGCCACCATAGTCAGAGCAAACCTACACAGTCTGCAAAACTCTACTGCATATCCATCTATAGTCCCACCGACCTGCTTAAGACTAATAGACCTCTGCTGTAACTCATACTGCGCTACAACTCTAAAGAACATAGCCTTGAATCGAGCCCTAAAACTGTTCCAGGAGATAGGATGCCTCAAGCCGACTTCCACTGATGCTCATCAGTCAAGAGCATGGTCTTGAAGCTGCAGTCGGACATGGTCAACTTGCTCATCATTCAGAACCCTTGTCGCTGCAAGAATGATTTCGATGTCTTGGAGAAATGCATCCTTGTGATGGCATCCTCCGTGTCGTCAAAGTATCTAGGTTAAGCTGGCAAAATCTAACTGACGCCCCTGAATCAGTCCTTCCGCCTCTCTCCAGGGCCGTCTGTAAACCCTGACTTAACAAGGCATTTTGCTCTTGCTGTTGAAACTGCTGGTGATGTTGCACTGCCATCTGATGTTGCTGTGTAGCCATCATTCTCCGAAGGATCTCTAGTAATATCGGGGTATCAAGTACCACTGGTACTACTGGGGGTACGGGGATCTCAGGGGTTGGTTGCTCAACATGTCCAACTTTTGGTTCCACTTTGCCGGCTTGCTCAATTACTAGCTCTACCCAAATCTAAATCTGAACATGTGCTACCTTCCGTTGTTGCCCAGGGGAACCCTGTCCTGCCATGTTTGCTACTCCAGCAACTGAAGAAGCCCTAAAGAAAGAACAAGAAACGACAAGAATAGGAAGTGAATGATCAAGGAAACAATTGATTCTATAGTCAAGCAAGGCTTCGAGAAGAACGAATTCAGGATTCCAAAGGTATGTGTTTGATTAAGACTCCTATGACCATAACACCCCATAAGTCTTAAAACACAGACCTGCATGGGCCACCACTAAAACTTTATCATACTCTAGTATCGAAATACGGAGGCAAACATGGCCAGCTACCCCGTACAAGGTACTATACGTCGTACGTCGATCACGGCTGTAACTAGACAAGGGGTTGCATATTGTAAGCAAGTCACTTAGGGTCACACAACACATATATTGTCTCAATCAGTCAAGTAAGAACAGTAAACATAAAACATATATGACAAAGAAGTAAGGCGTCCCAAATACCCTGCCATAATATTTTGGAAACCAGCTGTACAAAATAAAAAGATGGCAGAGTAGCAAAAGTATATGACAATGATCAGTTGTAGTCTGATTAATTACAATCATGTAAAAAAAACTAAATGTCTAGATTTACAGCTAACAAGTGTCGGTGGCTAAACGCCCAAAATGAGTAAAATATATAATAAATGATCAGGAAAGAAGAAACCCACTCTTGCCCTTCAGCGACCATCCATCTGGTGCGCGCCATCAGGAAGGGGAAAGTAAGCTGGATCCTTTGGAACTAGCTCAAAACCTGGCCATGCAAACCCAGTGGGGTTAGACCCTAAATAGCAAGTACCACAAAGGAAGTACAAAATGGAGAAATAAAATATAAAGCAATAGATAGGTATAATGTAGGTTATGTATCATGGTTTCGGTCCATAGTTTATCTTAGCATAATAGCCCAACCCTATAACCAAACAAGGACAAGGGTTAAACCATTATACTATGATAATCTATGTCCCTAGACTGCTAACAGAATTATACAATCACAACCAAGTCCAGTTATATAACAGCCAATCAATTATATGGCTTGCTACTATGGAGTCTGAGTTATCTCAGATTAGATGCATAAGAGAAATCTTCAGATCGTGAGCTGTTTAGCGGGGCTAACCGAGCCATAAAAATCAGATAGCACTTGTATATTATGCACCAGTCCCTCATAAGGCTACGGTGCTAGATCACATAGAACGCATTATACAATATAAGTATTCGGGTATTGTCGTCCACTAGTACAGACGTAACCAATATCCATACGGTCAGCCTTGCACGTCATGACAGTTGTTTAACATGGCTAATGTGCACGATCTCGGGATTTTATCCCTTTTAATGCTCTACCAATTTTATTTGCCTAAGTTAACCCTATGGTTATGTTAGAAATCCCATGGCGTGGTCACATGATCAATCCTCCTATATGTCATACCGTAGTACGGCCATACTAGATATGAATCCACTTTGTTACTTGATAACTCAACTGGATTCACCCGAGCATGATGCAATAAACAACAAGTCCTAG
>JAYESA010000017.1:129406341-129473841 GCA_036927795.1 Iris macrosiphon | reverse complement strand
CCTGGATTTTATTATGAATGCTTGTGCTTGGTTTAACTTGGTTTGCCTTGGACAGGGAAGGACGAATGGTAAGTTTGTAAGTCTTGCCGTATTTCTTTATATATATCGCATGGAGCATTGCCACACGAGTTAGGCTTTTTATAAATGCCATAAAACTGATCCTAAGGCAAGAATAGAAAGATAACTTACTAGATGGTGCACGAAACCTTTATAACGTGTTTGGATTTGTCGAACGGGAGAGAAGCCTCCCCACCAGTGTATTCATGTACTGATAACCCACCAGATTGCTTGCAGGGTACGGAAGAACCTCGTTCGGTGCAGAAATCTCCTTCGTGCGTACTAAGGCATGGAGTTCACTCTGGAGCCTTGAAATGTTGCGTCCGAAATTGCACATATACAAGACATAATATTGGAACATCGCCTATGTATCATTCTACAAATATAGCCACTTTGCACACTTTTATTGTTTGAGAGAGAGAGAGGCTTGAGCGACTTGTAATCTTAGCCTAGTGTCGCTTGTAATACTTGTTCAATATCAATAAAGAGCTGGTTTTACTTCTATACTTGTGTTATACAATACTTTCTCTATTGATGACTCTGTGAACTTGTTACCAATCGCCTGTTCGTTTCTTATTCCGCTGCACTCGGACTATCTGTGCGACTTTGTGTGTAAAACCCCTAATTTTAAAAACCGTAATAATTTTTTTTATTAATTATTTAATTTATTTATAGTAATTATGAGCTAATTAGAGGAAATATAATTTATTTAATTTTTATTTTAGGTGTTTGTGCATTGAGAAAATTTATGGAGCTATTATAAAATTTTCTTATTTTATTCCATGTAGGAGACCCTTTGGACAGTTGCTAGCTTAATTGTATGCACTAATATATATTTCTAGAATTATATATATATATATATATATATATATATATATATATATATATATATATAATGTTTAAGAAATAGAAAGAAATGAGAAAGAATTAGAAAAAAAAAAATAGAAAAAAAGAATAAGAAAGAAAAAGAAAAGAAAAGAAAATGGGTTTAAATCCTTAATGGATTCAAACCCAAATCCTAACCCTACCCGCAAGAACTACCCGGACCCATTAACAAAGAAGAAAAAGAAACAGCAGCCGCGGTATTTGAAACCCGCAGAATCCGACCCCCTCCCCCCCCCGCGTATACCACCCCACCGCCTCTCTTTCCCTATATATATCAACTCATCACCCCAAACCCTAATCCTAATCTTCTCCCCCATCAACCCCGACCGCCACGCCACCCTCGACGCCGCCTCCGGTCGCCGCGTCTCCCAGCCCAGACCGCCGGAGAACCCCGGCCGACCGCACAACAGCGACCCCGCGCGCTGCAGTTTTGAACAGCATAGTACCTGTGTTCACAACGTGTTTTCCGTCTCCTCGCTCGACCAAACTCGACCCCGTCTTCACTGGTACGTTCACCACCTATCCCTCTCTAAATCATGTATATTAGTTTACCTCATTCAGCGCGTAAACCTAGGCAAAAATAGCACCCAAGTTGACAAAAAATGATAACTTTTGGGTATCGCAGAAAACTGCGATGACTACCTATGTTCACGGACTCGTAACTCCCACCACAGAGATCCGAATTCGAATTTTCTTTTTGGTATACGAAGACCACCTAGCCTAGTTTAATTTCTGGCATTTATAATATTCTATTACAATATTCTATTTGTTGCTGTATGTAAAAATAAATTAGGTAGAAAATTCTGAAAATTTACTTTTTCTAATTTCCAGAAATTGTGATACGGAGCACGCCCCGCCAAACGGGACCGTCCCATCGTGTACCAAGTATACCAAAAGATACGCGCAGTATAACCAGATGTGTGGGCTTTTACGGAAACTGATTTGGACGCGTGTGCGCGTCAAAATCAGCCCGTATCTACGAAATTTCTCCGTGTCGTAATTTTTGCAAAAGCACTGCACATTTAGTACACGCTCATCAAAATGTGACGAAACTTGTGCCACTGGACTCGTGGTATCGCGCTGGTCCTGTTACCCAATTTTCACGTAATTCTGAGACAGATGACCAAGTCGCCAATTGGCGGGCCCCATGGTTGACTTTTTGGGCGAAATTGTGTTCGGCTCACCGGAATCCACATTTGGACATACCGTTGAGTACGTACTGACTTTTAGAGTTTGTTTGACCTATAATTTGTCCCATTTAGAGACCGTTATCCCTGGTACGCTTTTCGGTACAAAGTTGGCCACACGTGGATCCCGCTTTGACCCAAAATTACCGTTTTGCCCCTGTGTCCAAATTGGACAAAAAATGTAGTATTTTCTAGCTATTTTGCTTATTCTGGGAACGTTGGTGATATTTATTTCAGCATCCGAAGATGTTCATTCTGAGGCCATAGTTTCTGACTCTTGGTGTTTTACATCTGGACGTTATATTCTGCAGCTCTCTTGCCAGACAAGTATACCTTGCCTTATTGTACTATTTAAATTATGTATTATTAGTTGCATATTTATATTATATAACTGTGCGCGTCCGAGAGAGACTCGGGTGCAGTCAACGAAGGCGTTGACGTTAGGACTTGTGTCCGACCTAGTGTCTAGTAGACCCACCTAAAGTTGTGGAGTTATCGGTATGACTCCCCAGGCCTTGACACGTATCATTACACGTCACAGAGTGAGTTCATATAGGGACGCGTGCCTCATGCTCGACTGGCCATCGGTGTGAGCAACACGTGTAACGGTATTTAGCTTAGTTGTTTATTTCTATAGAGACTTGCATCATAGTATGAGATATCCACGTCGTGTTCACGACTTGTATATCTATATTGGGCGGGAAGGACGACTAGTAGGCGTATGGGACACCCACCTCCTTTATACAGATACCGCACTCGACGGAGTGATACGGACATATATATTGCAGATACCACGTTCTTTAGAGTGTTGGATGTTACTTGGTGATTTTGCAGATACCACACTCTAAAGAACGTTGGGCGTTATACTATTTCAGATACCATGCTCCTCGGAGGTGGACATTATTATATTTCAGAGTGCCCATGGTCTGGGGGCATATGTGACATATACTAGTCAGTCACGACGATTGGCAAATTACGTCAGCATATGTCTAGCCTACACTTTCCCTACGCAATAAGCTGTCCTCAAATTGCATTCACTTAGATGGTTAGCACACCCCCTTTATTTATTCAGTATTTACTTTATGGCATGCTTCTATGTATCTTGTTATGTCCCTCTGAGGACCTGGTCCCTTTCCAGGTGTAGATGTTCATGAGTATTCGCAGGAGCGCAGATCAGGACTGGTTACTTATGTTTCCGAGGAGTCTTCTCTTCGAGTCTCAGTAGTTGGTAGTTGTTGTACTTATATTGTATTTATCTTATTTATTCTATATTCTAGTTCGATAGTGGATTTGTTTCCATCCGACGATCATCTCTAGATACTTTATATTGAGATCTAGTTTCATAGATATTGATTATTTATTTCTATTGGATTATGTGGATGAGATTTAGATTATACCCTGTGACTTGTGATAGTTTTACCACTTGTGAATTATTGTTCATTATACAGCGTACGCATGTATTATGGTTTCCATATATTGGAGTTGCCATATACAGGCGGCTGACATGCTTACGTGTCCTAGTCCTACGTATTTTGGGACTGGGGCGTAACATATTTTTAGTGGTGGCCCATGCAGGTCAGAGCATATTATCTCGGTTACGTTACTGTACCGGACAAGCTTGCACATATTATTAGAATATATGATCTCATCCACAATTGACTATGACTTATCTTCCTTCTAGTCTGTTCTATTTAAATAATTATATCATGCTTGATTCATGTGCTTCCCTAATAATTCCTTGAGTATAGCCCCTGCTAGAATATAGGAATCCCTGTTGATGGGATGATACTTAGGGTAATATTCCTATTAAGAATACAACTAGGGCATTGACACATCACTAAGTTTAGGATACTTAATGAACCCTAGCCTTCCGTATTACCTAATAAACCCTAGCATCACTTACCTATAGATTAATTTACCATTATCCCTTGATGTATTTATGTATGACTTGAGAGTAGTATAAACACTACTAGGATTAGTTTGAAATTTGACCATAGTGTTTGAACCTAGTACTGAGGAACCAATAGAATCCAAGGTTAAACATTAGGACTGAACCTAGCTTTTCATTGTAAGATAGTACTAGAGAGCTACAACTTTAGCACCTTATCTTATAGTAGCCGAACAATGCCTTAGGAAGCCAAGAGGAATGGATAGAATATTCTTTTAATCATACCTCGAACACAGAGATTAGCATACCACCTTCCCTTAGAAAAACTATGACATTATCTAGAGTCCCTCTATTTTAATTTCGTATCTTGTTTCCTTGCAACTTTAACGCTTGCTAGTTGTGCGACGACTAATTGTGTTCTTTTATTCTTCATCTTCCAATTCGTGCCACTTGACACCTCTGGTTATAGACCAAGTGATTTTATTCTATGTAAGGATATATAGCTTGCTAGGATTATAATTGTAATCTTGAACTTGGAATTATGTACTTAGTAGTTAGAACTTGATAGTTTGAGTTGTTCCTTTAGATTGTGATCTGATTATTCTTAGTTTTAAATCATGTAACTTGTACCATACCTCGATACGAGTTATATCCCCTTTTCCCTTGAAGACCAGTAACTTTTCCATTTTTTTTTACTATTGACACCTTGTTCTATAATCACTACGACTAAGACTTAAGATGACCATTACCTATATAATGCAATAGGAGACCTTAATAAGTACCAAGATCTTTTCCTCATGTACCCTAATAAGAGTTCTACTTTATTTACCAGGACCAGGTTATTTTGTAGGATCTCCTTTAAGGCAGTAACAGTATTAGTTTATTATTTTAAGTTGGGTAGTATGCCTCACAACCTAGTAACACATAGTCCTCTTGACTCATTATTGTAGTATAACTGAATGACAATTAACTATATGCTAGCATAAGATGATAGTGTTTATTAAGACTATAGAACTTAGAAGGCCATACCCCTATTTGGTCGACTAGCGACTTAGACAAGGAGTTGGAATAACAACTGTAGAGATTGTAGAGCCTTATCTTTTTGTGAATTTGAATTATTTTGTAATTTCTCTCATCATAATCTAGTGTACTTATATTTGCTGTACTACCTTGACTTATGCTACTATTATAGCCTAGTTTTGCAAGCTTATTCTTTATCAAGCTTGTTCATGATATATGTATTATTGGATTACTACACTAATACATTTCAGAATCAATGTATTACAGTCTGATCAATCATAGTGCGCTTGGTTCGCCCTTCGCATAACTACTTTACGTGGATTGAGATATATAGTGATTAGTAGATGAATGCACTTGCCCTCTAGATATGTCTGAGCATATCGTATCAGTTACATAACTGTACTGATACGAGCATGTGAATAGAAATTACCAAAATATGATTTTAATCCACAACTACCTTGATAATTCCCATTGAATTCTTTAAACGCCTTGATCCCCACACTTCTAATTTATTACCTCCCCCTTGAACTCTTGATTATTGTTTCCGTCTTCCCTTATTTCGGAAAGACGAAACCTCGTACTTAGTATAAGTACGAAAAGTTATTGTTTCTGTAGCCATTTCTGTTTGTTTCTTGGGAAAATTACCAAACTCTATTATTAGATTTGATTTCAGTTTAAAACTGTGCTACCTTTAGAATGACCCTTCACTACCTACCTACATTTTATTTTATTACTTTCCTGATACATGCATCACTATGGCAGCATAAATTTTTTGCCTTGTTACTTTGGTCAAGTTCAGAACTCAAGTGTTACGATGAAGAATGTATCATTTTGCTGTCAGAGGTCTAAATGGATTTCACCTGAATGGACAATCGACTGACTCCTGAATGGATAGCAGCACCTATGACTCGATTGACTTGTAAGGATCAAGAATTCATATGGACCGACGAGTGTCAAGCCGCTTTCGAGGAGTTGAAGAAGCGACTGACCACATCACCAATATTGACTATTCCATCAGGATCAGGAGATTATGTGATCTATAGTGACGCATCAGGGAAATGCTTGGGATGCGTATTGATGCAGCATGGCAAGATGATTGCATATGCATCTAGACAGTTACGAGTGCATGAGAAGAATTATCCAACTCATGACTTGGAATGGTTGTATTTGCTCTAAATCTATGGAGATATTACTTATATGGAGAACGAGTGGAGATCTATACAGACTACAAAAGCCTCAAGTACGTCTTCACGCATAAGCAATTAAATATGAGGCAACGCCGATGGCTTGAATTGATGAAAGATTTCGAGATAGAGCTACATTATAACCCAGGCAAGGGTAACGTTGTAGTAGACGCGTTAAGCCGGAGGCTAGCAGCTTATTTCTTGACAGCACAGAGAGAATTATTGGAGGACTTGCAAGAGCTTGGCATTGAAGTAATTTTACCCGGAGCAGATGGGATATTACGATGTGGTTATCGTCTTTATGCTCCAAATGGAGAGATTCGACAGGAGCTGATGACAGAAGCTCATAGTTCAATATATTCTATTCATTCTGGAGGCACCAAGATGTATCGTGACTTACGGCAGCACTTTTGGTGGCATAGAATGAAAAGAGAGATAGCTCGCTTTGTAGCTAAATGCCTGGTATGTCAGCAAGTAAAGGCGGAGCACCAGAGAATAGCAGAACTATTGCAACCACTTCCGATTCCAGAGTGGAAGTGGGAGCACATCACTATGGACTTTATCACGGGTTTTTCCAAGAGTCCAAGTGGAAGAGATGCAGTATGGATAATAGTGGACCGACTCACCAAGTCAGCACATTTCTTACCTTTTAGAGTTGGCCAGTCTACAGAAGCTTTAGCTGACTTATATATGAGGCAGATCGTAAGATTGCACGGCATACCAGTCAGCATTATATCAAACAGGGATTCACAATTCACATCGCACTTTTGAAGGAGCATGCAAGAGAGTCTTGGAACTCGTCTGAAGTTTAGTACATCTTATCATCCGCAGACAGATGGGCAGTCAGAGCGTACTATTCAGACATTTGAGGATATGTTGAGGGCTTGTATGTTAGACTTTGGAGGATCATGGGAGGACCACCTATATTTGTGGAGTTTTCTTACAATAATAGCTATCAAGCGAGTATCCAGATGGCTCCGTTTAAAGCATTGTATAGAAGAAAGTGTAGGTCTCCTGTGTGTTAAAGTGACGTGGAAGAACGTCAGATTCTGGGACTAGAGTTGGTGGTCAATACCGTAGAGACAGTTAAGAAGATACAAGGACACTTGCGAGCAGCGCAAGACAGACAGAAGCAGTGGGCAGACCGTTATCGTCGTCGCTTGGAGTTCAAAGAGGATGATCATGTCTTCTTGAGGATATCACCTACCATTGGCACCATTCGATTCGGAGGACGTGACAAGTTGAGTCCAAGGTATATTGGACCATTTGACGTGCTAGAGAGAGTGGGAGAAGTGGCATATCGACGTGCTCTACCACCTTCACTTGAGGGAGTACATGATGTATTTTATGTGTCGCAACTCAGACAAAATTTGGCAGACAGCAGTCAGGATCTCGACCATTCGGAGATCACCATTGGGCCGAGCTTGTCATACCAAGAGCAACCCGTGGAAATCCTTGATCGTCGAGAAAAAGTGTTGAGGAACCAGTCTATTCCCTTGGTTCAAGTGGCATGGAAGCATGGCGCGCCAGGAGAATCTACTTGGGAGCGCGAGGACGACATGCGCAAGCATTTTTTGAACCTATTCGTCGACCAAGGTATGATATTACCTTGTTAATTTAAATCTTATGCCATCCTTGACTTTCTACCGTGACTTGGTTTTAATTTCGAGGACAAATTTTTTATAAGTTGGATAGAATGTAAAACCCCTAATTCTAAAAATCGTATTAATTTTTTATTAATTATTTAATTTATTTATAGTAATTATGAGCTAATTAGAGGAAATCGAATTTATTTCATTTTTATTTTAGGTGTTTGTGCATTTAGGGAATTTATGGAGCCATTATAAATTTTTCTTATTTTATTCCATGTAGGAGACCCTTTGGACTGTTGCTAGCTTAATTATCTGCACTAATATATATTTCTAGAATTATATATATATATATATATATATATATATATAATGTTTAAGAAATAGAAAGAAATGAGAAAGAATTAGAAAAAGAAAATAGAAAAAAGAATAAGAATAAGAATAAGAAAGAAAAAGAAAAAAAAAGAAAATGGGTTTAAATCCTTAATGGATTCAAACCCAAATCCTAACCCTACCCGCAAGAACTACCCGGACCCATTAAAAAAGAAGAAAAAGAAACAGCAGCAGCAACCGCGGTATTTGAAACCCGCGGAATCCGACCCCCCCCGCGTATACCACTCCCACCGCCTCTCTTTCCCTATATACATCAACTCATCATCCCAAACCCTAATCCTAATCTTCTCCCCCATCAACTCCGACCACCGCGCCGCCCTCGATGCCGCCTCCGGTCGCCGCGCCGCCCAGCCCAGACCGCCGGAGAACCCCGACCAACCGCACAACAGCGACCCCGCGCGCTGCAGTTTTGAACAGCAGAGTACCCGTGTTCACAACGTGTTTTCCGTCTCCTCGCTCGACCAAACTCGACCCCGTCTTCACCGGTACGTTCACCACCTATCCCTCTCTAAATCCTGTATATTAGTTTATCTCGTTCAGCGCGTAAACCTAGGCAAAAACAGCACCCAAGTTGACGGAAAATGACAACTTTTGGGTATCACAGAAAATTGCGGTGACTACTTATGTTCACGGACTCGTATCTTCCACCACAGAGATCCGAATTCGGATTTTCTTTTTGGTATGCGAAGATCACCTAACCTAGATTAATTTTTGGCATTTACAATATTCTATTTGTTGCTGTATGTAAAAATAAATTAGGTAGAAAATCCCGAAAATATACTTTTTCTAATTTCCAAAAATTGTGATACGGAGCGCGCCCCGCCAAACGGGACCGCCCCGCCGTGTACCAAGTGTACCAAAAGATGCGCGTAGTATAACCAGAAGCGTGGGCTTTCGCAAAAATTGATTTGGACGCGTGTGCGCGTCGAAATCAGCCCGTATCCGCAAAATTTTCCCGTGTCATAACTTTTGCAAAAGCCCTGCGCATTTAGTGTACGCTCGTCAGAATGCGACGAAACTTGTGCCACTGGACTCATGGTATCGCGCTGGTCCTGTGACCCAATTTTTACGCAATTCTGAGACAGTTGACCAAGTCGCTAATTGGCGGGTCCCACGGTTGACTTTTTAGGCGAAATTGTGTTCGGCTCACCGGCATCCACATTTGGACATACCGTTGAGTTCGTACTGAATTTTAGAGTTTGTTTGACCTATAATTTATCCCATTTAGAGACCGTTACCCCTGGCACGCTTTTCGATGCAATGTGGGCCACACTTGGACCCCGCTTTGACCCGAAATTATCGTTTTGCCCCTGTATCCAAATTGGACAAAAGTGTGGTATTTTTTAGCTATTTTGCTTATTCTGGGAACGTTGGTGATATTTATTTTAGCATCCGGAGATGTTCATTCTGAGGCCATAGTTTTTGACTCTTGGTGTTTGACATCTGAACGTTACATTTTGCAGCTCTCTTGTCAGGCAAGTATACCTTGTCTTGTTGTACTGTTTAAATTATGTATTATTAGTTGCATGTTTATATTATATAACTGTGCGCGTCCGAGAGAGACTCGGGTGCAGTCAACGAAGGCGTTGACGTTAGGACTTGTGTCTGACCTAGTGTCTAGTAGACCCACCTAAAGTTGTGGAGTTATTGGTATGACTCCCCAGGCCTTGACACGTATCATTACACGTCACAGAGTAAGTTCATGTAGGGACACGTGTCTCATGCTTGACTGGCCATCGGTGTGAGCAACACGTGTAACGGTATTTAGTTTAGTTGTTTATTTCTATAGAGACTTACATCATAGTACGAGATGTCCACGTCGTGTTCACGACTTGTATATCTACATTGGGCGGGAAGGACGACTAGTAGGCGTATGGGACACCCACCTCCTTTATACAGATACGCACTCGACGGAGTGATACGGACGTATATATTGCAGATACCACGTTCTTTAGAGTGTTGGATGTTACTTGGTGATTTTGCAGATACCACATTCTAAAGAACGTTGGACGTTATACTATTTCAGATACCATACTCCTCGGAGGTGGACATTACTATATTTCAGAGTGTCCATGGTCTGGGGGCATATGTGGCATATACTAGTCAGTCACGACGATTGGCAAATTACGTCAGCATATGTCTAGCCTACACTTTTCCTACGCACTAAGCTGTCCTCAAATTGCATTCACTTAGATGGTTAACACACCCCCTTTATTTATTCAGTATTTACTTTATGGTATGCTTCTATGTATCTTGTTATGTCCCTCTGAGGACCTGGTCCCTTTCCAGGTGTAGATGTTCATGAGTATTCGCAGGAGCGCAGATCAGGACTGGTTACTTATGTTTTCGAGGAGTCTTCTCTTCGAGTCTCAGTAGTTGGTAGTTGTTGTACTTATATTGTATTTATCTTGTTTATTCTATATTCTAGTTCGGCAGTGAATTTGTTTCCATCCGACGATCATCTCTAGATACTTTATATTGAGATCTAGTTTCATAGATATTGATTATTTATTTCTATTGGATTCTGTGGATGAGATTTAGATTATACCCTGTGACTTGTGATAGTTTTACCACTTGTAAATTATTGTTCATTATACAGCGTACGCATGTATTATGGTTTCCATATATTGGAGTTGCCATATACAGGCGGCTGACATGCTTACGTGTCCTAGTCCTACATATTTTGGGACTGGGGCGTGACACTGTGACTTAGACCTCTTACTGCCTGTTCGGATCATGGCCTTGCATGGGCGCAGCTTACGCTCGTGCGACATCAAGTCCAGATGGGAAAGATCGTCCCGTGGGAGCACTGGCGCGATGATTCGAGCCTAGCGGGGATGACCGATTACCTACGGGAGATCGGGGTGTGACATTTAGTGTACTTGACCACACTTGAGTCCAACCTAAAGTGGTTAATTGGTGAGGTATATAGTTGGGTCAAATCCAAAGTGTGTAGGGTTGAAATAATTTTTTAATGTGTCAAGTATAAGGTTTAGAGCGGTGTATCATGACATTTGGTATTTTGTAGAGAGGATAATGGTATATAATGTTTGGCATAAACCAGGTAGGGGTGTGGGAATGTTTGGGTTGAGTTATGTTGGTGCCGATGGATCAATTTGGTCTAGTTTGTCTAGTCAAAGTGTCATATATATATATATATATATATATATATATATATATATATATATATATATATATATATATATATAAGAATTTTAAAAGAGAATTTTGTAACTTATTTAATTAAATAAAAATAATTGAAAAATATTAAATTACCCATATACTAAAATAAGGGGACTTACAAGTAATTACAATATCATCAACATAGACTGCAAGAACAGTGATACGAGTCTTGGAGTGCCTGTAAAATACAATATGATCTTCATTGCACTGCCTATATCCCATACCACGTACTGCAAGCCTGAATATATCAATCCATGCTCTCGGAGACAGCTTTAGCCCATACAAAGACTTCTTCAATTTGTATACATGTTTCGTTGCTTGTGAATTAGCAAAGCTTGGTGGAATCTCCATATACACCTACTCTTGGAGATCCCCCGTGCAAAAAGACGTTCTTGACATCTAGCTGATGTAGTTGCCAATTGAAGTTTGCAACACATGACACCAACACTCGCACAGTGCTCAACTTTGCGACTGCAGCAAAGGTCTCGTCATAGTCGATACCATAAGTTTGGGTATAGCCTTTAGCAACCAATATGGCCTTGTACCTGTCAATCTTGCCCTCTGGAGTCTGCTTAACAGTATAAACCTATTTATATCCAACAGCACGCTTCCCAGCTGGCAGTGGTACCAGCTCACATATGTCGTTCTTCTTCAAGGCCTGAAGTTCCTCTTGCATGACACTCAACCATCTAGGATCTTGCTTAGCTATCTGCCAGTTGTTAGGTACAAGCACTGAATCTAATGATGCAAGGAAGGACTTATATGCAGGTGGAGTGGATGTATATAAAATATAATGTGCAATGTCAGTATCCCAACTGCCAAACTTAGCAGAAGGTTTTCCAGCATTGACTCTAGAAGTTCTAGGAAGCAAGATAGAATGATTAAAAGTATCAGGGGAGAAATTGTTACCAGGTGACTCAGATGGGAGGGCCGAAGAAGGTCCTGGAGAAGAGGGACTTGGGACATCAGCATTTGTAGGTACTAGCATAGGGACATCAGGAGGAAGCTCATGATGCTCATGATGCTCCCGTTGCTGCTCATGCTGCTCCTGCTGTTGCAGCTCATGCTGCTCCTGTTGTTGCTGCTCATGCTGCTCCTGTTGTTGCTGCTCATGCTCCCTATATACTCGCAGCTCCACCTGACTGTCGGATCTCCTTGAGACACCATCACTCCTCGGTGACTCAAAAGGACATGGAATCATCCCAACCACGATGCCACTCTCATTCTCCCCCTCTCTACTAGCATCAGTAGAGCCATCCTCGAACAGGGAACTTAACTCCGTCTTCTCCCCATAAAATGGTTCAAACTCCCGGAAGGTCACGTCCATACTGACAAATAACCTTCTTTTAGTGGGACACCAATATTTGTGTCCTTTTTGACTTGGTGAGTAGCCTACAAATATACATTTAACTGCTTATGGATCCAGCTTGCTCACCATCATTTTGTGATCTCGCACAAAATATGTACAGCCAAACACTCTGGGAGCAACAATAAAAATATTAGAGCCCAAGAGCATCTCACATGGTGTATTCATCCCTAATACTCTTGACGACATCATTATGATTAGATAAGCTGATGTCATAACAGCATTACTCCACAAGAATTTTGGCACATTTATTGTCAGCATCAAAGAATGTGCCACTTCTATTATATGCTTGTTCTTGCGTTCAACCACTCAATTATGAGCATGAGTGTCTAGGCAAGTGGTGTAACACCCCGCAACCGCACGTTGCGTTACGCTGAGTCGGATTGAATTGTTGGATTTGGGAAGAAGTATTGATTGAGTTGTTTCATGTGCAGATGGCTGGCGGAGTTCGATGGGAATCAGGTGTTCGTTTAGAGCAGTACTGAGATAGCTAGATTGGAGCGATAATGCCATCTTCCTTAGTCTGATCGGTCGGATGATTTGGAGAGCACGGACTGCTCGCACGGTCATACCAGTTGAGTAGATCGCACTTTTCATCAGACCACGGGTTCAAGGGATCGGCCGTATCGGTAGGACATGATGCTTAACAGAATCAAACTATGTGAGTGGGCTCTGTCTCTTCTCCTCTACTCCTTTATGCCTAACAATATGAAAAACACGTAAAGGCTTGAACACTTGGACTGGAACTTGGGAATCTCTATACTGAGGCGTGCATAGAGTGTACGTCGTTTGCTTGGATAGGATTGTGGCTTGAATTAATTTACGCGTATGGATAGTTGGAGCTAGAGTTGGAATATTATACTTGGGGCAGTTGGTTGAACAATTGGAATTATGCTTGGACAGTTGGAATGATACATTGAGGCATTTAGGAATATCGGGAATTCGGGCGAGCGAGCGAGCGTGCATCTGTGCACGAGTATCATTTGGGCCTTTGTCAAGCAAAGCGTGCAGTGGTGGTTCGAAACCGAACAACTGCATCAGTGAGGGCATTGTGTCACTTTTGGGACATTGAGCCATGGGATTGTTCTGAGCGTGGGGTGTTATACCAATTGAAACACTGTGTTGAGAAGCGGCATTGCGCCTATGGGGATAACTTGAGATTTGGTGCCTTGGGCTATATGTTGGAAGAATGGTTATGGATATTTTGGTTGGATATTTGGTTGAATGAGTCTATGATCGCTTGGTGGGGCGAGAATGTTCGATCCTCTCGTCATACCTACTTGGTGTCTCCATGTCACGGACAACCTGTATTGTACAGGATTTCGTTTCCTCGAACGGGTTGGACTCTAGGGCACCGGGACCGTTCGGCCATGGAGGAGACAATGGTAACGCGTCTTGGGCGCGTGTACCGGTAGTTCGATACTGAACCAGAGGGGGATAGCTGCCCATTGCTGGATCGGGTAGGACTGCCTATTGATTAGTCCGATCAATGTCCTTTATGGCTTGGCCAGTGACTTCATATAGATAAGAGTTGGTTTGCTTTACTTTGGTTGGTTTGTGCTTCGTGTAGGCACGGCCACCTTGCCTCGGCAAGAGTGTGCACTTTGAGATTGGATTGTAAGTTTTGGTTGAGGATGGATATTGAGGCTTGGTTGATGGTTCGATATGTTATCGTGTTGCTTGGGTTTGAGTAGGATGGGTTGCATGCTAGTTTCCTTCGGTTTGGTTTTATTGCTTGTCGATTGGATTGAGTTGAATGCTTGCAGGCTTAAATTGCTTTATAGATTTCCTTAACATGTCATCCCTATGCCATGAAATGAATCTAGGATTCAACTAGAAAGATCACAATTTAACTGTTTGTATTCACTATTTTACTTAGTGTCGGCTTAGACGAGTGGGTTACCCCGCTCACCAGTACGGCTGTGTACTGACCCACGTTTGTGGGCATTATTTCAGGTACGCAGGTGTAGTGGCGCTGCTTGGATATACGGGACATGATGTATGAACTGTAAGTACCTTTGTGGGCTAGAGAAAGAGAAAGAGCAAGAGTATTTAATAGCCTTTGAGGCAATCGCCTTTGTGGCATTTCATTTGGACCCTATCGAGAGCTTCACTGCGTATACTCTGATGTGTGCTTGGTACACAATACTTGACTTTCGTTGCAACTTGGTCGTTTCGATGATAACTTTGGTGTTTAACAACATCGCCTTGTACGAGCGCAACTCCAGGCTCGTACGGCATCACATCCCGATGAGAACGATTGTCCTGCGGGAGCACTGCAATGTGGTGATTCACGTTCAGCGGGGACTATTGAGCTTGCGGGAGATTGGGGAGTGACAAGTGGTTTGATGAATAATTTTTTGACTAGAGATGAAATTAGCAAACTCCTTGTTGGTGTACTCGGTCTCATTATTTGTTCGAAGAATCTTCATATGTACTCCAAACTGGGTCTTCACATATGTCGAGACATCTTGAAAATATTTGTACACCTCAGATTTCTGCTTCATCGTGTAGATTCAGGTCATACGTGAGTAGCAATCAAAGAAGGTAACAAACCATCTAAATCCACTAATAGAAGTAGTAGGACACGGTCCCCAAATATCAGAATGAACAAGTGCAAATGGCTCAAAACTTCGAAGACCAATTATTTTATAAGTAGAACGTGTATGCTTCCAAGTTCACAAGCATTACAAAATAATATTTTTTTGTCTACTTTATTCATTATCTCAGGTTCTAACTTATTTAAACTATCAAAAGATAAATGCCCCAATCTGCAGTGTTGGAGCCTTGCTTCTGTCTTTGGACCTCCACTAGTAGTAGCAGCAAGCATTGTAGCCTCCCGGTCCAGGTACCAAAGACCATCACGCATGATGTCAGTCCCAAGCCTCTTTCCCGTGGCCTTCTCCTGGAAAGAACATATATCCCGATAAAAAAGAATAGTACAATTCAATTGATCAATGAGAGAGCTAACAGAAAGTAAGTTGACTGAAAACGAAGGAACATGCAATACAGATGACATGATAACAGATGAAGTACAATGGAATGAGCCAGTACCCCTGATTGGTTGGGAGTCCCATCAGCAGTCTGAACTGTCTTGGGATGAATATGCTTGCTCAGATAATATAATATAAACCCATTAGATGCACTTGTGATATGCCTAGATGCACCTGAGTCTATGATCCAACCAATATGAGATTTAATGAATGCAAGTGCCTGAACCGGATTACCTTTGCCCATATGAGCAGTGTAACCAGTAAAGTTATCAAGATAGGTAGTGTTATCCAGATCCTGAGTGGCCACTCCCTAACCCTTAGAACTCTCAACCTAAAGCTTGAACTGACGTAGTTCCTCCAGTTCTATCATCTCAGCTCCAATCATTTCGGTAGTGGTCTCCTCCGTCACAGCTAGGTGAGAAACTCTCCATCCTCCTTGACCTGCACGTCCACCTCTCTGTCCTCTACCTCCTCGACCATGACCAAAATTGTGGGATTGAGGGCAGTTGTAGCCGAGGTGCCATTTCTTTCCGTAATTGTAGCACTCCCTATCATCGCTGCTGTGAGAACTAGGAACCACTAATGCAGAAAGGACAACTGGTGAAGTCTCGCCTTTCATCACCTTCTGTCGGATCTCCTCTTGCCCCATCGATGCAACAACCTCATCCAGGGACGAAAAAGATGGCAGATGACACATTGCTGCCCTCCTAGCCTCAAACTGCGGGTTCAGACCCTTGAGAAAATGAGCCACACGCCTACGCTCAAGGTACTATTTTTCAAGGAGAACATCTGCCGGATTTTGCAATAATAGCGGATCATAGTAGCCCAATTCCGTTCATAAGCGACGTAGCTCTGCTGCATACTAGAGTACTATCTTCTTCCCTTGTGTGGTAGCATCAATCTTCTCCTCAACTTCTATCATCATCATGACACTCCGAGCTCCAGAGTATATCCCAGCCAATGTCATCCAGACATCAGCTGCATTGCAGATCGACTCCACCATCCCAGCTATAATGGAGACACAGAAGTCAGCAGCCAAGATACCACCAGAGAATTAAGGTGACTCCATGTGCTCCACTCAGTACTCATATCATTTGGCTCAGTGCACTCTCCCTTCACATAGTTTTTAAGCCCCTTGGTCCGAAGGTTCAACAACGCCCTCCTAGACCAACTTAGGTAGTTTTTCGTCCCCTCAAGTTTGATGTCATTAGGCAACAACTCTATCTTCTTTATCACCTGCGACGGTTCTGGTGTGGGCACAACTGCCCTACTGGATGAGGCCTCCTCTAATTTGGTCTAAAATACCCTGGCCACCCCATCCAGTATCTCTTTCAACTCTTGACTAGTCACATGTGTTCCCATCTCCACAGTTGCACACAGGGACGAGGTCAAACGCAACTGAAACACGTGTCGTACGCCTACATACGATCACGACTTTCTTCATCTATCTGTACACCCCCAAACTCATGCGGCATGAGAAATGTACGATGGATAGAACTTGTCGGAACAAGGACTAGAAATAGAGATTTGTGCAAAAAAATTCAGGAATTATGCTCTCTAATTTCAGAACCCACGTTGAGATCGAAATCAGAGGATCACACAAGAGTTCTTCTCTGATTATCCGCGATCCAACGACGGGTTTGACGACACCCGCAGGCAAACCCGCAGGGAACGTCGAAGACATCCGAGGGAGTGTGTGTGTGTGTGTGTGGGGGGGGGGGGGGGGGAGACTTTCACGCACAGAGGAAGGCGAGGGAGGGGTGGGGGGGGATCGAGTGGGAAGAAAAAAAATTTGATTTTTTTTTTTTTTTTTTTTGGAAAAATAATTCATAACTTTGGTTCTGATACCATGTAGAGAGAAAATAATTGATTGATCTACTTCCAAGAGAGAAAGTACATATATATATCGAAGGGGACTAGTCTCTTTCTTATTTTCTATCCGATATGGAACTAAATAAGTCTCACATAACTCAACAGAAAATAAGCTTATAAATTCTTTAGACGATGTTTTAGAAATCTGTCAGCCTTTGTTCGGAGCAAGCTAGCTAGCTCGCTCGCTAGCTCGGGTCTATATTTGACTTAAATTGAATGAAAATAGACGAACACCCTGCTTATATGAATTATGTGAAGGCTAACTCAAAATTTCTTTGGTTCCAATAATAAAAACGAAGAAAAACTGAGGAAAACAAGAATAATGGTCCGGACGGTTCATTAGTCCAATGTTTCCTAGCAATCGGACCGTTCAAACGGTCTAAAGAGTCAAATACTAAGAGCATTCTAAGTGGAACATGTTTCAATTGCTACATTTTGACTTTAGTCAAATTTTATAGCATTTAAAAACTGCAGTGGACACTTATGCATACTTGAAAATTGCTAAAAAGTTACGAGATACTCCAGATTTGGAGCATGTCCTATCTCCTCTATATTAATTGATGGACCAACAAAAAATAACCAAACAGAAAAGAAAAAGAAAAAGAAAAAAGATTACCACATAGGAAAATAAAAAATAAAAAAAATAGAAGACTAATTTGGAGTGTTTATTTGGAGTGTACTATTGTGTGTCAATATCATAAAAATACTCCAAAAATAATAATTTAAATAATTTTTAATAATTTAAAATATATTTGGAGTATTTTCATTGTGGATGCTCTATCGAGTGTAATCGTAGCATGATTTGAAACTAATTTAATATATTGTTTAAAATTTTAATTTTGGTCGATTTCATTGTCAGTTGTGATTTTATTCTGAGTTGTCCCTATTTTGTCATGATTTCCAAACTTAAATTTTATTTGAATCGTGTTTGAATTTTCAATGGATATTTCCAAAATAATTGAAATGGCAAAACAAATAACTTAGAGAAAGCACACATAAATAATTAGTGTAGCATGTTACTAGCTATCACTAGTAGGGCTGGACATATAGGTCCAGGACCCGTGGTTTCGATCCAGTCTGAATCGTATATTGTCCAAACAAGTTTGTTCCTAAATTTTTACTTTTAAACGGGTTGGGACAGGACATGTCATGTATAATAAACGGGGCAGATCGTGTTTCCAAAATAAATGGGACCTCGATCCGGCCCTTTTTTTTTTTTTTTTTTTTTTTAATTATTTTTCTGTGCCCTTAGCCTAATATCCACATCACAGCAGTCGGCCCTAAAATTCTAACTTACATCTCTCTCTCTCTCTCTCTCACTACACTCCTCTTCATCTTTGTCACAACAGTCGGCCCTAAAATATTTGGATGCGGTTGAGAAGATTAGTAAAGCTCATTTACGAATATTTCTTATTCGTGTTTTAATGGAGTACACATATTTTGTTGCATCCATCCAATTGTATGGAAAAGGAGCTGTGAATATTTTTAGAGCTGGGTAGTGAAAAGGAGCTGTGAATATTGGTGTTGATGATGCAACTGTCAACTGAATAATGTATACCAAGTCTCAGGTTTTAATAAAAAATTAGTCTCAAATTACTCATTCTCGAAAATATGTTTCTTTTGGACACGTTTAGACCCACAGATCGGTTCGATTTGGATCCGTTTCAAATAAGTCGAGTCCGATCCGATTTCAATATTTTTTCGGTTCGACCCATCTCGTCCCATCCCGTCCCGCCAATTATCAGATTAGTCCGGATTCATCAAATTTGGTTTCGACTCGACTCGACTCGTGCCTAGCCCTAATCACTAGTCCCTTTTCTTAGAGACAAATCTAGCAGCAAACATAAATAATTAGAGTAGCTTGTTTCCATGGCCGGAGCCACAGAGGGGAAAAAGGGTCCACTGTCTCCATGGAAATTTTTATTTTGTATACAATTTTCTTAACAATTCTTAAGATTTGTTCCCACGACCCAAGAAAAAGGAAAGGACTAGGCCCTAAGCTAAATTTTTGTCCTCATGCATGGAGTGGAAAGTCTAGCTCCGCACCTGCTAGTTTATATCATTTTTTTTTTCTTTTTTTAGAGAGAGAAATTTAGCGAATATTGCATATGCTTACTTGTAAGATATTGTAATATCCGTCTAACTATTTTAGTATTATTGTATTTTATCTGGTATATGTGTATTATAGTTGTATATTGCTTCCAGTGTAATTTATGAATTTTTCTAACAGTTTCATGAAATTTCTAGAATTGTGAATAGTGTTACTCACCCTTTGATATATATATATATATATATATATATATATATATATATATATATATTTCCTTTCTCTTTCCTCATCATTTTTCTTCTCCCTCTCCTCTCCTCTCCTCTCCTTGGCCGAACCCTAGTCTCAGCCGTGAGCTAGCTTGCCTTGGATAATAGTGGTAGTAGTTTAGTAGTAGATTTTGTAACGCCCTGCAACCTCACGGTGCGTTACGCTGAGTTGGATTGAATGAGGCAATAGCTGGTTATATTTTTATTTGTTGGATTTAGGAACAAGCATTGATTTGAGTTGGTTTCATGTGCAGATCGCTAGCGGAGTTCGATGGAAATCAGGTGTTCGTTCAGAGCAGTACCGAGATAGCTGCATTGGAGCGATAATGCAGTCTTCCTTAGTCCGATCGGTCGGATGATTTAGAGAGCACGGCCTGCTCGCACGGTCATACCAGTTGAGTAGATCGTGCTTTGCATCGGACCACGGGTTCAAGGGATCGGCCGTATCGGCAGGACATGATGCTTAACGGAATCAAACTTGGTGAGTGGGCTCTGTCCCTTCTCCCTACTCCTTCATGCCTAATAATATGGAACACACGTAAAGGCTTGAACACTTGGATTGGAACTTAAAAAATTACTACACCGAGGCGTGCATAGAGTGTACGTCGTTTGCTTGGATAGGTTTGTGGCTTGAATTGGTTTTCGCGTATGGATAGTGGAGCTAGAGTTGGATTACATTTGGGGCAGTTGGAGAAGAAGTTAAAATATCTTGGTTGGAACATCGAGAATTAGGACGTACGAGCGTGCATCCGTGCACGAGTATCACTTGGACGCTTTGTCAAGCAAAGCGTGCAGTTGTGGTTCGAAATCGAACAACTGCATCGGCGAGGGCATTGTGCCACTGTTGGGACATTGTGCCACGAGATTGTTCTGAGCGAGGTGTGTTGCACCAATTGGAAACACTGTGTCGAGAAGCGGCATTGTGTCTATGGAGATAACTTGAGATTTGTGCTTTGGGCTATATGTTGGAGAATGGTTATGGATAATTGGTTGGATGAGTCTAGGATCGTTTGGTGGGGCGAAAATGTTCGATCCTCTCATCATACCTACTTGGTGTCTGCATGTCACGGACAACCTGTGTTGCACGGGATTTGGTCTTCTCGAACGGGAAGGCTCCGGGGCACCGGGATCGTTCGGCCATGGGGAAGATAAATTGGTAACGTGCCTCGGACGCGGTGCTGGCGGTTTAATGCGATTCAGGCGGGCTCGCTACTTAGCACTGTTTCGAGTAGAACTGTAATTGATCAGTCCGATCAAAGTCCTTTATGGCTTGGCCAGTGACTTCATATAGATAAGAGTTGGTTTGCTTTATTTTGGTTGGTTTGTACTTTTCGCGTAGGCGGCGACCACCTTGACTCGGCAAGAGTGTGCATATCGAGATTGAATTATAACGTTTGGTTTGAGGATGGTTATTGAGGCTTGGAAATGGTTCGATAGGTTCTCGTGTTGCTTGGGTTTGAGTAGGACGATTTGCATGCTAGTTTCCTTCGAGTTGGTTATATTTACTTGTCTATTTGCTTGAGTTGAATGCTTGCATGCTTAACTTGTTTTACATCTTTCCTTAACATGTTATACCTATGCCATGAAACGAATCTAGGATTCAACTAAAAAGATCACCATATAACTGTTTGCATTCACTATTTTACTTAGTGTCGCTTAGACGAGTGGGTTACCCCGCTCACCAGTACGGCTGTGTACTGACCCACATTTGTTGGCATTATTTCAGGTACGCAGGTGTAGTGGTGCTGCTTGGATATACGGGACATAATGTATGATCGTTAAGTATCTTTGTGGGCTAATGAAAGAGCAAGAGCATTACATTCGCCTTTGTGGCATTTTATTTGGACCCTATGGGAGCTTCGCTGTGTATACTCTGATGTGTGCTTGGTACACAATACTTGACTTTCGCTGCAACTTGGTCGTTTCGATGATAACTTTGGTATTTGACAATATCGCCTTGTGCGAGCGCAACTCCAGGCTCGTATGGCATCACGTCCAGATGAGAACGATTGTCCTGCGAGAGCGCTGTAACATGGTGATTCACGTTCAGCAGGGACTATTGAGCTTGCGGGAGATTGGGGAGTGACATATTGGTATCAGAGCGCCTGGTTCATTTTCCTCGGACTTGGTCCTTCGTTTTACCACAAACTCTAAATAGCTTTCGCGTGTCGTTTAGCTCTTGGCTCTACTCAGTGCTACATTGGATATTTCATGCAATAAGTCTATATATTGATGGTTGTGGCTGCATGTTGTGCTTCGTTGCGTTGCTTTTGTTGATTTTTGTTAGATCGCTTAGTATCGTTAGGCGTTGTTGCATTCGTGCAGCAAGTTGGGTGGCGTTATTGTATTTGTGCAGCAAGTTGAGAGGTGTATCTTTGAGTTGGCTTGACTTGTCATTCGGGGAGTTTCTGATTGCATCAATGGATCAGTTGGTTGGCAGACAAGATTGGTTATGCAGCATGTTGTGAGTAGAAGCATTGGATTAAGAATGGATCGTTGCACGAGTTGCTCGTGTAGCGAATGTGTTGGATGGAGTTTGAATTTTTGGCTGGGTATATCACATAGAGCATTGGTTAAGCAGGTTTGAGTTTGGCTTGGGAATATCAGGATAGCATTGCACGAGTTGCTCGTACAACAAATGTAAGGAACAATTAGGTTTTGGGTTGGATTATTTGGAAGAGAGATCGTTGCACGGGTTGCTCGTGTAGCAAAAGTATCAAACGGTTTGAGAATAGCTGAAAGTATTGAGAATAGGACATGGCATGAGTTGCAGAACGAGATTGATGGAAAGAGTTAGATGTTTCGTGCATTGGCTGAGTTTCATGTCAGGCTTGAGTTGGGGATGGCAGGATCACGCATTAGGATGGTTCAAACGAATCTTGGATTAGTACAAAGGAATCGTAATGCGAGTAGCGACTTGATTCAGAGTGGTATATGGGATACCACATAGTGAGCAAGGCATTAAAATATTTTGGATAGACATGAATGGAATCGCCTCAACGGACTCGGATAACAGGAATACAAGTTGGTAGGTGCATATCGGCTGATTTAGGAAGAATGAAAAAATGGAGCAAGCGAATGTGAGTTGAGCACTAGAGAACAGACTTGTGCAAATGGAAGTATCGTTGGACTTGAGAGATGGACGAGATCAGAACAAGTAATAGAAAAAATGTTTGGGAATTTGAGGGATTGAGGCAGACCAAGTATTAGAAACAAGTTGAGATAATCGGATGGGAAGCTTAATATCAGAGTTCGCTTGCAAGATTTAGAAGTTCGGTGGAGATTCATGAATGCAAAAAGAGAGTTGAGCATGGGGAACAAACAGTTGGGATACTCTTAAACGAGCGATGGGTGAATCAAATGATAACGAGCATGGATTACGAATTTTGGAAACACATTGGAGCGGTTGGTTGAGCAATGAAACACGTTTTGGTTTGGAGGGGCAATGCGATGGATTCGTACAGACTTGAAGGATTTTTGAAATTGGCACTCGAAAAGTTGGACTCATGTTTAGCGGAAGTGAGAATTTGGCGGAATGGTGCAACAATGGTAGACGGATTCTTCGGAAGACATAAACGGACATGAGACAAGTCTAGTTGATGTTAAGTCAGATTGAAAATTAACACTTGCAGTACTGAGACGGATTGAGGCAACAAGTATACGCAATATGGATTTGAGATTTATGTTGGAACCGTGCATGAGTCATTGAGAGTGTGTGGACTAATCAGAACATAGAGAAATCAAGACGGGACTAAGGAATGGAACGAGAGCAAGGATTATGGCGGATAGACTTTTGAAGACAGCTAAATAAAAAAGCAACGTTGAAGCAAATCACTGTGCTGCTCGAGTAAGTTGGACGTGCATTGTGGAACGCGGCAAACGGATAAGAATTGGAGCAAGTCTTTGGTTTCGAGAATTATTATAATTAGTTGTGCGAGAAGTCAAACATGGCAGTTCAAAAGATTTGATGGATTCAGGACAGAACGACGGATTGATGGAAGACGGTTTCAACGAGCGCAGTTCTCGAATTATGGCTTGGATAGATAGCAAGACTCTAGGTGGTTAAGCGACGTTTGGTTGACAGATCAACAGAGGTAGTGCATGAAGTTCTCGAATTCGGAAGTTTGTTCGGATGGAATGGTTGGATTATGGCTCAGATTTGCAGATGAGATATAGCATGGTTCATAGTAACTGTACATCGTGATGACTTACAATTATCGAGCGTAGCTTCGGGACAACTGACCCTAGCGACTTGCCCGCCAAATTAGAGATGAATATTGTAGACCCATAGAACGACCATTGCGATGGCTCATTTGGGAATGCATCGAGGGTGAATGTGAGTAGTGTGTGTTGGAGATTGGCCGAAATGACTGAGTGTTGGATTTGAGAGACCCTTGGGATAGCCTTCAGCTGAAGATGCAGCCAGAAGATCGAAGCGATGGTGGGAATGGCCTAAGTCAACTGATGAGATTCAGAGTCGCAGATTTTGAAGATAGCATCGCCTCTGACTCGTCGTGCCCCGGAAGGAAATAACATTCATATGAATTGACGACTGTGAAACTAGCTTGTGAAGTTAAAGCAGCATCTCGTTCAGATCAAATTATTGTAATACTGGAAGGGACAGATGTGCCTCAGATCTACAAGATGCATCAAAACTTAGTCTGGGATACGTGCTCATACAGAAGGCAAAGATGATACCCTGTGCTTCGAGGCAGTGGAAGCAGTGTGAAGAACTATTCCATGCGCAACCTAGGAATTATGGCGAGTGTGTCCACGTTAAAATTGTGGCGACACTATCCCTTTGGCGTGGCGGCGAGATCTTCGTGGATCACATGAACCTCAATATAGATGTTCACCCAGCGAGGTATTGAGATTGAGAAAAAGGTGTTGGGCTGAGATGATCTAAGAGCAAAGTTTGATATTTGGGTAAGTCGCCTAGCTGGGGTAGTATCAGTTGAGATGATCGTTCGGTACAAGAGATAATATTTGGAGATTGTGCTAGTTTGGAAATAGTTGGATGGATTGGGTTGGAACATGAACTGAATTGAGTCAGGTGGGAAGATCGTCGGTGAGAAATTATTATACTTGAGGATAACGCTTGTGCGAATATATTGGAATAATAATCAGGATTGGTTCAATTGGTAGTAAAGCGAATGAATGCCTCGGATATAAAGATGCCCTTGTAACTTGTCCAAATTCTCTATCGCTAAGCTCGGCTGAAATGCATGTATTTCAGGGACGCCTTAAATATGTGTATGATCCAAAACTAAGCGATATGAGGAATTTGTATTAAGATGCAAGAAGGATGTGGGAATATAGAATTTATGCGAGCGTTCAGCACAAGCGAGATGTTGAGTCAGGATTAAGAGAATGTGAGTTGCATGGAGAAGATTATGAATTGGATCGCGGCATGCTAGTAAAGAATGGCTACTAGTATGATTCGGGGATGAACCTGATTCTAAGTGGTATATTATGTAACGTCCCGCAACCGCACGGTGCGTTACGTTGAGTCAGATTGAATGAGGCAATAGCTGATTACATTTTAATTTGTTGGATTTGGGAACAAGCATTGATTTGAGTTGGTTTCATGTGCAGATCGCTAGCGGAGTTCGATGAAAATCAGGTGTTCGTTCAGAGCAGTACTGAGTTAGCTGGATTGGAGCGATAATGCCGTCTTCCTTAGTCCGATCGGTCGGTTAATTTGGAGAGCACGGCCTGCTCGCACGGTCATACCAGTTGAGTAGATCGTGCTTTGCATCGGACCACGGGTTCAAGGGATCGGCCGTATCGGCAGGACATGATGCTTAGCGGAATCAAACTTGGTGAGTAGGCTCTGTCCCTTCTCCTATACTCCTTCATGCCTAATAATATGGAACACACGTAAAGACTTGAACACTTGGATTGGAACTTGGAAATTACTACACCGAGGCGTACATAGAGTGTACATCGTTTGCTTGGATAGGTTTGTGGCTTGAATTGGTTTTCGCGTATGGATAGTGGAGCTAGAGTTGGATTACATTTGGGGCAGTTGGAGAAGCAGTTGGAATATCTTGGTTGGAACATCGAAAATTCGGGCGAGCGAGCGTGCATCCGTGCACGAGTATCACTTGGACGCTTTGTCAAGCAAAGCGTGCAGTTGTGGTTCGAAACTGAACAACTACATCGACGAGGGCATTGTGTCACTGTTGGGGCATTGTGCCACGGGATTGTTCTGAGCGAGGGGTATTGCACCAATTGGAAACACTGTGTCGAGAAGCGGCATTGTGTCTATGGAGATAACTTGAGATTTGTGCTTTGGGCTATATGTTGGAGAATGGTTATGGATAATTGGTTGGATAGTTGGTTGGATGAGTCTAGGATCATTTGGTGGGGCGAGAATGTTCGATCCTCTCGTCATACCTACTTGGTGTTTGCATGTCATGGACAACCTGTGTTGCACGGGATTTGGTCTCCTCGAACGGGAAGGCTCCGGGGCACCGGGATCGTTCGGCCATGGGGGAGACAAATTGGTAACGTGCCTCGGGCGCGGTGCCGGCGGTTTAATGCGATTCAGGCGGGCTCGCTACTTAGCGTTATTTCGAGTAGAAATGTAATTGATCAGTCCGATCAAAGTCCTTTATGGCTTGGCCAGTGACTTCATATAGATAAGAGTTGGTTTGCTTTATTTTGGTTGGTTTATGCTTTTTGCGTAGGCGGCGGCCACCTTGCCTCGGCAAGAGTGTGCATATCGAGATTTGATTATAACGTTTGGTTTGAGGATAGTTATTGAGGCTTGGAAATGGTTCGATAGGTTCTCGTGTTGCTTGGATTTGAGTAGGACAGTTTGCATGCTAGTTTTTTTCGAGTTGGTTATATTTACTTGTCTATTTGCTTGAGTTGCTTTACAGCTTTACTTAACATGTCATACCTATGCCATGAAACGAATCTAGGATTCAACTAGAAAGATCACCATATAACTGTTTGCATTCACTATTTTACTTAGTGTCGGCTTAGACGAGTGGGTTACTCCGCTCACTAGTACGGCTGTGTACTGACCCACGTTTGTGAGTATTATTTTAGGTATGCAGGTGTAGTGGTGCTGCTTGGATATACGGGACATAATGTATGAACAGTAAGTATCTTTGTGGGCTAATGAAAGAGCAAGAGCATTACATTCGCCTTTGTGGCATTCTCTTTGTGGCATTTTATTTGGACCCTATCGAGAGCTTCGCTGCGTATACTCTGATGTGTGCTTGGTACACAATACTTGACTTTCGCTGCAACTTGGTCGTTTTGATGATAACTTTGGTGTTTGACAACATCGCCTTATGCGAGCGCAACTCCAGGCTCGTACGGCATCACGTCCCGATGAGAACGATTGTCCTGCGGGAGCACTGCAACATGGTGATTCACGTTCAACGGGACTATTGAGCTTGCGAAAGATTGGGGCGTGACAGGTTTAGGCAAGTACATATTGCCAAGGTGGAAGAACTTGCTATATTGCATTTATTTAGTTTTCTTGTATTTTATTTCTTTATATTGTTCTTTATGAGTGTCTCTACATATTTAATTCTTGGTATTTTTGATTTTGATGCCTTGGTTGGAGTAGATCTAAGTTTTCAGTTTGTAGCTTCCATGAGTTTACTTGGTTTTGATCTCTTAAAACTTGATATTTTTTAAAACTAGTGGTTCCATATTGAGTAGCACTTGATTTCATGCGAATTTGAACTGTACTTTGCTGGATTCAGACTTGAAATGAGAAATTCATGTAGAATACAAGTTTTCATACTTTGAGCTTTTTTATAGCAGACTTGCTATTTTTGGGACGATGAAATTTCATGCGCCCAGCACCAATGCGGCAGAGAGTGCCATGCGACACAAAACTCTTTGCCGCATATCCTCGCAGCATATGCCTAAATTTGTTGGCGCATGACTGAATCCACACTTGAGTTTTTGAAACAAAGTGTTTGAAAAAGCTAAGTGGCAGAAACTCTTTGTGTTGACTTACTGGACGCATAAAGATATTCATGCGGCCAAAGATTCATGCCCCTCTTCCTTGATTGAGCGCATGACTAAACCAACATTGGCATGACTTTTCTGATTTTGTCTTTTTCCTCCGACTCCCTGTCTTGACCAGTCACATCGGTCGATTCTCTGACAGGCCGGTCACATCAGTTGAATCCCTGACTTTGCATTTATTGTCTGTCACTCACCTTGTCCCGAGGAGTAGACTTTGCATCTCTCATGCGGCCAACTTACCCCATGCGCCTATCATTCTTATGCGGCCTTAATTCCATGCGCCTGTTATGATCCATGCACCAGACTTGGTCATGCGATCATTTCTATGCGCTTGCTTATTTCATGCTCCAATGGCACTTGTAGTAGTTTAACTTCTTTTAATATATTTTCTTGTTTAGCCTATTATGCATGATTCTTATGCATGCAATCTTTCTCTAAACTGCTTATAATCTGATTGTGACAACTTACTAGAACCTAAATTTTTTTGAACATGGATTATATTGACATTGTTAATCTGAACTCCCGACATATGACATGTACTGATATTCCTGATAGTGGCTCGACGAAGCGCACTCCTGACATGATAGAATTGAACATGGATTGTATTAACACTGTTAATCTTGAACTCCCGATACCAGACTTGCCTTGATATTCCTGATAATAGCTCGTCGTATCGAGTTAACCTGACATGTATCGATACTCCTGATAGTGGATCGACGAGGCACACTCCTGACATGCTAGAATTTTCTGAACTGAAATGCTTGAACTAATAAGAAAAAATTTCGTGGTTGATTTGCTTGCTCTTGTCCTGAATGTAATTGTCAAGCTACTGTCATGTCATGTTCTGCATCATGTCTAAGACAAATTTCTGAGCACCACGGTCAGGAACTTAATAACGTGTCCATGATAACAACTAGAATAATTTATTAGAAGCATCTAGAGAGATTTCCTGGCTACATGTGTAACGATCCGTTCCACGTCAATGCGGATAGCCGATTCAAATGGCACAAGTGCGATGACTCGACCCGTCTTGCTTTGCGAGAAGACTCGCTTGAGGCAAATAATTCAGACTTGGCCCTTTAGAAGTTCAAACTTTGACTTTCAAAGACGCGCTCGGAGTATCGCTCGGCCGAGGCGAACCATCGCTAAGGTAGGTATCTACGATGAACATGTCTTTGCTTAGCCTGTACACTTAAAAATACGGACGATACATGCTAGTCGCTAGGCGAATCACCCATTGCATGCTAATAAGAATACAACGCACCTAGCTAAGGGAATAATCATATCTTGTATTGCTCGTGTTAGAATATGAAAATAAAACTTGGCTTATAGTTAGACCATCGCATGCTACCTTAGCTCTGTGCAAGTAGACTCTGCTTTATTGTCTAGAACTGGTCGAGTTGATACCCTTATGTTATCTATCTTATATGCAATGCTTGTCACAGAGATAATGCCACGGTAAGGAAGCACAACACGGAACATGGTTCACCTACCCGAGGTAGGATGACTATCAAAATAGTCGTTTTTGAGCCAAGTAATAGAAACATGGAAAGGCTTCGGGACCTTTGGGTCGCCAAGGCAACTTCCGAAACGGGAGCTGCAATAAGTAGTAAAAATATTACCTTAACTGTGCATTAAAAAGAACACACGGAAGAATGCGATGATTAGAATGTGCATACTATGCTATGAACTTATACTGAACCGTTTGATCAGATAGAATTTACTATGGACCTATATTGAATTAATGTGTTCCAATTATGTTTCTTGAAATGCCTCGCATGTAAACTTAGTGTATAGATCGTCAATGGTCATGGACAACATGTGCACATGCTTATGGTTCCTGCGAACGGTGCATCGGGGCCGATCCGAACCGGTCAGGAACATGTTGATAGTCGTTTGCATCGTACGAGAAGGCATGTAGCTGGGCTCGCTACCTGCGTTGTATCCCATTCCTGTGCCGAGACTATAATTTGTGCATGGCATATCGTCAAGTCATAAGACCAAATATGTATCGTTAAGTATATTGCATACGTGGCGGCAACCCGCATATGGGCTGGTATGGACTTGAGGCAAGTAACAGATGCACGGCGCACTCTCCGTGCAGATCGTTAATTGAACCAAGTAATATGAACCTATGAACACACTTGAATAATCTGAGTATAAGACATCTGAGAAATCTGAACGGCCTGAGTATAATGCAAGTGACCAACCTGAGTCACAAAGTAATATGAGTATCATAAAATTGTGTATGTCGTTCATCTGAGTCAGAAACACATTAGTAACACTTGTGTTTGCTTATGCGATTCTTGGTTTTCCTTATATATATTTGTGTTTGGTTAACTTGGTTGTGTCGTTGGACATGGATGGATGAATGGTAAGTGGGTAAGTTTTGCCGTGTTTCTCTTATATCGTACGGCGCACTGCCACACGAGTTAGGCTTTACAGCATTGCCATAAAACTGATCCTAATGCAAGACTAGAAAGACAACTTAATAGATGGTGCACGAAATTAATATAACGTGTTTGGATTTGTCGAGCGGGTGAGAAGCCTCCCCACCTGTGCATTCATATACTGATAACCCACCAGATTCTTGTAGGATGCGGAAGAACCTCATTAGGTGCGGAATATCCCCTCGTGCGCTAAGGCGTGGAGTTCGCTCTGGAGCCTTGGAGTGTTGCGTTTGAAGCTAAAGAACATATACATGACATAATGTTGGAGCATCGCTTATGTATCATCCCAAGTTGTAAGCCGCTTGGCACGCCTTTATTGTTTGAGAGAGATAGAGATCTTGAGCGACTTATAATCTCGGCCTAGCCACGCTTGTAACCATATTCATTATCAATAAGATATTGTTTATGTATCATACTTGTATTTATTCTATGATTCCGCTATATCGACTTTGAGAACTAGTTATCGAACTGTCGTTTACTCGTGTCGTTCAAGTATTCGCTGTATTGGAGACTATCTGTGCGACTCTGTGGCTTAGTTATTTTACCGTCTGTTCAGATCATGGCCTTGCGCGGGCGCAGCTTATGCTCGAACGACATCACGTCCTGATGGGAACAATTCGTCCTGTGGGGGCGCTGGCACGGTGATTCATACCTAGCGGGGACGACCGATCCTGCGGGAGATCGGGGCGTGAAAACATGCAATCCCGGTATCCCAGCGACATCTGATGATTTTGGAGCTCTCAGTCGTGAGGGGCACACTTCCAGCACGACGTTGAGTGCTGCATATTTCTGTAAATTACTATAACTGAAATAATCTATTATATGTATCCTTATGCCTGGATAATCCGGATAGTCTACAGGGTATGTGGCTGTATGAAATATCAAAACTGCATGTGTTAGTAACTAGGACTGTGATAACCCTAGTTAGCAAATGATAGCAAGCCGTAGGGCATGATTGGCCGTAATTGCTTGATTTTCAGTCTAGTCTAGTAATGTCCTGATTTATTTAACAACTGATCCTGAGACTGTAACATGAGTAATGATTTCAGATATCCTTGTTTAATTATTCCAGAACTGTTTAACTATTATTTTACCTACTACACTTATTTAATTGTTCCTTGTGCTATTTCTTACTGATTTGTCTGTATGCTAATTTTTAGTTCCTAAGTTGGTTCCCTTGTGGTACTTGTTGTTTTGGGGTCTGACCCCACTGCTTTTATATTGCCAGATTTCGGAACATGACCGCAGATCTCTCATATTTTTTATCTCAAGATGGTGAATACCAGGAGCACCCGAGGACATGAGTGGGTTTCTTCTTTATCACCCACTTGATCTTATACATATACTTTTGAGGTGTTTAGGCATCGAGCATGTGTTTAGCTCATGTTTTGGAACTTGACATTCTAGCATGCTGGCCTATATGTAAAGTATATTCTAGGCTATAGCTAGAGCTGATCATGTAATATTATATTCTTGCTAGTTCTTTATTTTGTAACTATCTTCATGATCACCTGTGTATGTATAGTTTGGGATATCTTACTATTATATGTTTGGTGATCATACATCTTGTAACTTGTTGTTTGCTTGAGATTGAGACACCTAGGACTCTTGACCCAGGAATGACTGTTGGATTGTAGAGTAAAATCTCACATGTCTAGACAGTCGTGACCGTATCTCGGAGTATTAATACTCTAGTCTACATAGCTGGCTTTGCCCGCCTCCACTCTCCAGTATTCTAGTTCTGGGATGTGACAGGGTTTAAGTGGTGGCCCATACAGGTCTAAAAATTCAGAAGTGTGTGGGGGGGGGGGGTTACCAGATATTTTAGATGTCTCAATCATGTTACTCCTTGATCACCTCCAGTGTCAAATTTATGTCCTTGAAATCTTGATTCAACATCTGTCTTGATCCTCGATCATTCATGTTCATCCCTTTGTTAATCCTTGTATCATTTATCTTTCAAGGACATTGTTCCTGGTCCTTCTGATCATCATGCCTGAGTTCCTCCAGTAGCAGGACAGCATCCAGATGCCCAGCAAACCCTTGAGGTTCAGCCTCAGCATTCCGGGGCCGGGTCCAGAATAGCTCAAAATGAGGAACCCCAGATCCAACCAGTACCTCCCATGCAACCAGTACCTGATGTAGGAGGGAAAAATAGTATGCTAATTGGTATCCTTCGAGAATTGTTGGCATCTCAAGGACATCGAGAGGACGTACTCATTTAGTCAGTACAAGTGCTTTGGAAAGAGGCGGACATCGTGCCAACAACTCAGCAAGCAACTTCAAGTACCTCCAACTATCGTATTTCTATGGTACTGAGGACACAATTGCATCAGATGCGTGGCTTCAGGACACAGAAGCTATTCTAGAGGCAGCTGGAGTACCGGTTAGAGAGCAAGTGTCAGTAGTTCCACTACAATTGCTAGACTTGGCTCAAGACTAGTGGGCAGCACAGATGATTTCACTAACAGTACATTTCCCTTGGACTGTCTTCAGTAAAATATTTCAGACCAGATATTTTGACGCAGTGTCGTGTTATGACTTGCAACAAAGGTATAACAACTTAAAGCAGATGGGCAGGACTATCGACTGCTATGCGGCAGAGTTCTGCAGACTTAGTCGGTTTACTCCCACCTTAGTGGCAACCAAATTAAATCGAGAAAGAAGGTTCCAACAGGGACTTTACCTGGAGATCATATTGGCAGTGGAACAACATGAGTTTCAGACTTTTGATGCTGTGTTAAGAGCAGCAAGGAGGCATGAGTATACCTCCCAGAGAATCGTGGACATAACTGGGAGGACGAAAGAGGACCCACACATCAGGAAGTTCTTAAACACAATCTTCAACACCAATCTTGACAGTTAGGGATTTAACCATCAGATCTCCGAGGAGGCCAGTTTCGACAGTCTCAGTTCAGCAAACAGCCCCAACCCGAACTCAACAGCAAATGACATCTTCTTCAGCAGGGTGTTCTCATTGTAGAAAGCATGGGCACATATTTTTTGAATTTCGCATAGCACAAGGGTTGTGCTTAGCTTGTGGAGCTCCAGGTCACAGAGTGGGATCTTGCCCACACAGAGCTAGTTTATAATCATCTTCCCCGGCAGGACTGTAGTATAGGGCTCCAGTACCGGTTCATCAATACCTGGGTCAGAGGCCTTTGCCGACCCAATCTCAAGTATTCCAGCAATTGAGGCCACAACAGTATGCGCAGGCCCAAGCTCAAGTACAGGCCAGGCAAGGAGGTCCGCAGCAGAGAGGACAAGCACCGAGAGGACGAGGTCAGGCGATGTCACTCATTGTGGAAGAGCAGTTAGCTTCGGAGGAAGTGGTGGCATGTACCATTCTCGTCAACTCTCATTCAGCTTCAGTATTGTTTGATTCTGGTGCATCACATTCTTTTATATCTGCAAGATTTGTGACACGAGTTGGATTAGAATCCGAGTCATTATCAGTAAGACTCAATATACTTACTGGTAATGGTATCTTGGGAGTAGATAGAGTTTATGACTCGTGTCGAGTCATAGTGTACGGGCGAGAGTTTTTTGCTAGATTGATATAATTTTCTATGAGAGATTATGATATCGTCTTAGGCATGGATTGGTTGAGTGCCTGGTACGCGACGATAGATTGCCGTAATGGCAAGGTTATTTTTTGTATTCCCCGAGAAGAAGAATTCTTATTTTCTAGAGGCGAGACGAAGTATTCACCAGCAACCTTAAGAATGGCAGTAACAGAGAAAGTACAATTGCCCAGAGTAGTTAGCGAATTCTTCGATGTATTCTCAGAAGAACTTTCAGGCATGCCACCAGAAAGAGAGATCGAGTTTACCATTGATCTACTTCCAGGAACAGTACCAGCGTCAGAGAGAGTCTGCAGGATGGCGCCTTTAGAGTTAGAAGTCTTGTACTGAATGATAGAAGAATTGAGAATCAAGAGATTCATTCATGCTAGTGGATTGCCTTGGGGAGCCCTAATGCTAGTTGTGAAGAAGAATGATGGCATATCACGATTATGTGTGGATTATCGTACCTTCAATACGGTAACCATCAAGAACAAGTATCCCTTGAACAAGTATCCCTTGCCAAGGATCGATGACTTATTCGATTAGCTTAGTAGAGCAACAGTATTTTCCAAAATTAAATTGCGTTCAGGTTACCACCAGATCAGAGTCAGAGAGCAGGGTATACCCAAGACGATGTTTAGATCAAGATATGGACATTAGGAGTTTATAGTAATATCCTTTGGAGCAACCAATGCGCCAACAACTTTTATGGATCTCATGAATCGTATTTTGTAATCCCCCTCGATTAATTCTATAGATAGTCAGGTTTGGATTTGGAAAAATTTGGATTTAGCAGCAGATGTTGAGGTTTAGAGTAGAGTTAAGTTTGTCTAGTATTTTAATTCATTTAATTAAAATCCTGGGCGCGCTCTATCTTTGCTAAATTATTCGGAGCCCAATATCAACCCATAAATTCCATCGGATTATTGTACTTTTGACTTGACCCGCCAAATTAGGCACTGGACTTTTCCGTCACTCAAAATCATATCTCTTTGTCTTTAAATTATTTGCACAATTTTCCGTAACCGAAATCCCATAATTTAATTTCGTGTCGGACACCTGTGTCGTTACCCTAAATTTTAAGATACCAACTTAACCCGTTGAGCCAGACCAACTAAAGGGTCCAAGACTGATTCCAAGCCCCCACCATTTTTGATCTTTGCGTCATTTCCGAATTTTGACCCCAAGTGCCCCCATTTAATTTAAAAGTACGGGACACTTTAAATTCTATTTAAATCGGGGATACCAATTTTGCCTAATCCTATTTTAATCCTTAATTAATCATAATGCCCATTTAATTAAACCCGTGCCTCACCTACACTACCCCCTCACCATGAAAATCACCAAACACATTTTCTCCACAATTTTTGTATCATTTTATATGTTCGTGCAATTTTCCAAATTTAAGGGGCTAAGTTGGAATTATTTAATTTAGGTGCCCTCACCCTATTGGCCATGACCAAATGGAGAGCCTACCTTGTGTTGACCGTAGTCAACACTTTCCTCCCCCTCCTTTGCATGAAGAAAACCAAGTCTTCATGAAAGATCTAAACCTTCCATTTTGAATGGGCTAATCCCCACCACACATCCAATGCACCCCTCCCTATAAAACCATCACCATCACCATCACAACCCCCAGGGCCGGCCCTAATCCCTAGGTGTGAAAACCCCCCCTCTCTCTCTCTCTCCTCACTCCTCCATATTTTCTCCATATAAAAGCTTCTCCTCCCTCCATTCTTCTTCTTCTTCCTTTATTTCTTCTTCCTTATTCTCCCTGAAGGAGCTACTCCGGCCCGACTCCGGCGGAGCACCCCGCTCCGGCCTGCACTTCCCCTCCGCAGCGGCGGTGCAGTTCCATCATGTGACCCGCCGGCCCGTGTTTCCCCCGACCGGACTGCTGTGGCCGACTACGCAGCAGCCGACCGTGCGCAGCTCCGGTCGGTGGACGACTCCCCCCGCTCCGGCCTGACTCTCCCCCGTTCCGGCCTGACTCTCCCCCCCCGACCGGCCGTGAGTGTCTCCCCCCGCGGCTGTCCCCCCGATCGGCAGTGCAGTGGCCGACCGACGGCCTGTGCAGCCCCCTGATCGACCGGTGCAGTGCATCCCACGACCGCCCGGCTGTGCAGCATTTCCCCGCCGACTCTGGCCGTGCGACTTCCCCGTCCGTCCGACTTCCCCATCCCGTCTCCTCCCTGTTATCATACACTTCCACCATCATCACCACCAATACACTTTCACCACCACCACCACCATTACACCTTCACTACCACCCCGCGGCCACCCTCCACCGGCCGTGCTCCGGCGTTATCGGCGAGGTCGACTCTCCCCTCTCTTGTCTTTAAATTCCAGATTTTAATATCAATTTAAATAGGATGATATATGGATATGTGTATATTAACTAGGGTTATGTTTTTATAATGTTGATATATATGGTTAGTGTAGTGTAGTACTTGAACTATGTGATTAAGGTTTATATTGGTTAAGGCTAATGATGATTAATGTGAATGTGGATTTTAATGACTTGAGGTTGGGTTTAATGAGGTTAACATGTTTTAGGGTTTATGTAGGGTAGTGATCATGTATCTTATGTTTTATGAGGTTGCGTTTGGATATTGTACTTAGTTGGAATTAGGGTGAATACAACTTGTGAGAATATTATTATGATATTGAGCATGTGACGATGATTAGAGAGGATGATCAAGGACTTGGGGATTCGACTCGTGGTATGTTGAGGAGATGTATTTGTGATAGGTGGATTGTAGATTAGGGTTGTCTTCTACATGAATTATAACGATTTAATTAAGATATGTACACGAGGAGAATTAGGTTTTTGATCTTTGAGCAAATAATCAGGATGTATCGTACATGGTGAAAAAATGTTAGTTTAATTACGGAAAATTAAATCGAGGAGAATGTACAGAAGACTAGTTGATTTGACTATCGTACCGATAGTCAACTGTGGTCAACCCCCTAGGGTCTTGTCCCTGTGAGTCATAGCGGAGACTGAGTTTAGGTGTAGTTGTGTGTCGCATCCCTGCTTGACGTAGAATAGATTATTGATGTTGGTTTGTATCTATCCCTAGGTACTACGGGACCTGAGGACTTGGACGTGGTACCGGATCTCTTTCATCAGCAGCCGGACGCAGGCAAGTGTACATTGCCACCATGTATTTCAGATTCCAGATATTGTTGTTCTTTATGTACATTGTGCACGTATTTATATTGACGTTCGATACTTCGCGTCCGGATCACAACCGGGTGATGACGTTCGTCGTAACGTCTTAGAATAATTGTTAGATGCTTTGTAGTACCTCGATGCACGTATCTGAGTACATCGACACTCCAGGACACACTCATACACTGTGATCGTGCCAGATTCCTGTATCCTGATACTGACATTATGACCATAGACTGGGACGACCTTAGGGTCACGTTTGTTGAGATTACTTCTGTGTGTCGAGACTGTTAGATAGAGGTTCAGGTTCAGCGCACCATCGTTGACCGCTTGGGAAGGAAAAGACAGTTACTAGACGTTTGGGCTCCTCTGCACGCGCTTATATATGTATATGTACTAATCCTGTATTATAGTGTAGTGGTATCACCCGTGTGTCTCTGTGCTCGGAGCTACGGTACGTCCCGTGTGTCTCTGTGTTCGGAGCTACAGTTTTATTTTAGAAAGCCCACGCGTCGAACATTGTCTTTAAACTATGTCACACTTGTTTGGTTATGATAGAGTACCCTGTCGTGCACTTGTATTTTCTGTTTACTTGGCATGTTGTATTTTTGTACCTTGTTACGTCCCTCTAAGGACCTGGTTTCCTGCCCGTTTTGCAGCATAGATGATTACGGAGCATTTGGAGTTGCTGTTGGAGACGCATGTCTGGCGAGCATGGTACCAGGTACTCATATCTTATTTACCGGCATTATGGTTATTGTACATTGATTATTCATCTGCTGTTGTAGCCTAGTTTTATAGACTCATACTTCTTCTCGAGTCTATTCGAGTTAGTATGTTATTGGGCGGCCGACTCTAGCACATATATCTCTTTCTTGTATACTGCTGCACATTGTGGATTGAGACATAGAGGTTTACATTTATGGGATATTTAGATAGTGCCCTTTTATATTACAGCTTATACGTATTCGAGTCAGACCAGAGTCTGGTCGAATGCGTAGCTGGCGTGTCACGTATTCCTGATCCTACGTATTTTGGGACTGGGGCGTGACATGTTTTTGTGGTGGCCCATGCAGGTCCGATTTAAATCGTCTTGGTCACCTGACTGTTCCAAGCGAGCCTGCAAATTAGGAATAGGTAATATGATTGTTGGATAGGATCTCAATCCATAATCGATTTTAAAAACTCTTTGTATGTGATTATCGCCCTTGGACTTCCACTTTGCATTCGTTCAATCTTCGTCGATATCGCTATACTTGTTTCTCGTCCCCTATTGTTCGGGAAGACGAATGTTTGTGACTGATGATTTTCCTCCAGAAGAAGATCGAAGACCAGAAGGCAGAAGACAGAATACGTATACCTTTCTCTGAGAAGATTGTTACCTTATCAGGATAGATTGATGGGTTCTTTGGATTCTAGAACTAGTGTGGAAGGTTGGCAAAAGAGTTGGACCCCGTAGTACCCTACCCGTGCTTGAGGTAACAGTGATCTGGGAAGTACTGAGAGCTAGAAGGATTGTTGATCATGACCTAGAATGATTTATGGGAATGCATAGCCTGATGATGGAAACTAGTGGTTGTATATGATAGCAATACCAGGAATGATATTATGGACTAGAGGAGATAAAATTTTAAGCTCTCACTTGGAAGATGATGATCTAATACCAGAAATTTTAGTATGTGCTTGGGTGACATCATTATTATAATTGCACTATGTGACTTGGAGAGATAAATAACGAAAAGAAGGAAATTGAGGAATAGAACTTTAGGAAAAACTTTGAGGAGAAGAGAATTATACATTAGGCAAGAAAAAAATTACTTTTGAGGATTGATGTTGGAAACAGAACGGGAGAAAATATTTTGAGGTTTAGTCTAGACTATGACCTTATCCTAGACATGGTTTGGTTGACCCAATATCACGCGACGCTGGATTGGCGATGGGGTTGCATTATTTTTGACCACCAGGTTACCCTGAGTTGAGTTTCCTCATGGAGCCCGGGAGCATGGTGCCCATCTACCTTAGAGGCACACATTGTAGAAGGTGAACCAGTGTACCCCCGTATTATATCAGAGTTTGGGGATGTGTTACTAGAGAATCTTCCAGGCCTGCCACCTGACAGAGAGATAGAGTTTGCTAAAGAGTTGACTCTCAGAGCCGAGCCAGTTATTTTCTCGTCTTCAAACTAGCACCGATAGACTTGGTTGAGTTGAAGGTCAAAAGTGGAGGATCTCTTAGACAAGGGTTTCAGTCGGGCTAGTATTTTTCCATGGGGAGCAACCATTTTATTGTACCAAAGAAGGACGGGACGATACGTTGCATAACGAATACATGGCATTAAATGCCGCAGCGATAAAGAGCAAGTACCCTTATCGCACATCGAAGATTTATTTGAATAAGCTAAGTGGCGCATATGTATTTTGAAGATCGATCTCAGATCCAGCTATCATCAGATCTAGGTACGGAGAGAGGACATTCCTAAGACGACTTTCCGAACGAAGTATGGATACTATGAGTCTCTAGTCATGCCGTTTGGATTAACCAACAGGCCAGCAGTATTTATGAGTTTGAGGAACAATATTTTCCACCAGTACTTGGATAAGTTCGTGATGGTAATTACCGATGACATTGTCACGCCCCAGTCCCAAAATGTCAGGAACTAGGCCACGTGTCACTGGCCAGCTGACACGTCACTAAGGGCTTAATCCACTTTGATGGACCCAAAGGGACGTGCTACGCTGTCCTAAAATACTACAAATATAGAACAGATAAAACTATCTCATCCACAACAAAATGTCAGAAAAGCAAGTGCTGAAATATATATATAACTGAGTCTGATACAGTACACAACTGGTGAGAATACAAGCCTACTACAAAAACTGATAATAGCGCAGAAAAATCAGATAGACTAAGCAGTGTCTATCTGATCAAAACATCTCCATCTCTAGGTAGCAGCATCTAGGGTCAAGCCTACTCTGAGGGTGTCTCCTCGAGCTCCTCCTCGGTAGCACATCTGGCCTCCTGATCAGGCCCGTACACTGTGGGGTAGAAAGCCTCATCTAGATCTGGCAAGGAACCAGGTCCTCAGTGGGACGTAACAAGATACAGAAAAATGACATGCCATGTAATATAAATACTGAATAAAGAAGTAAAATAAATACAGGGTGCTAACCATACTAAGTGAAAATACAAGTAAAGATCCAGTAGTACGCATGGGAATGTGTGGCTAGACATACGCTGACGTAATTCACCAATCGTGGCGACTGGCTAGTATAGGTGTCGTATGCCCCCGACTCAGGGAACTCTGCAATCGACCATCTCTGATACGAAGGTATAAAACATTATTGGAGGGGTGTCCCATACGTCTACCAGTTATCTTTCCCATCCCAATGAAACTAAATGTCAAGTTGTATTTTTTTTCCTGAATTATTCTAATCCGTGATGCGGGTCACACGTATTGGTAGCTAATCAAATACGCAGCTCGCATCCAAATATGCATGGCAACCATGTTGCGTGTTCCCGTGATAGGGTCTAGGAGAATATTAGAATACTCTCTCAGTTGTGGGTGAGTCTGTAAATTGTCAATCATAACAGCTGACTGTACCCAAAACAGTCTCAGGTAATCATGGTATATGAAATTCAGGAACAAAGCAGATATCAACAATTGAATTTAAACATTAACTTGGCAAGGTATACTTGCCTACTCCTTGATATTGTTGATAACCTGATCTCACAGTCAGGTTTGAAGGTGCTGGTGACAGGGGGTCACTGGCTGTGCTGTAGTTGGTTTCTGTTACAACAGATAGTGTTTGTGAATAACTTGGTTGCAAATAATAAGTATACATCTATACTTATATACATATATATGATATATATATATATATATATATATATATATATATATATATATATATATATATATATATATATAGTATGTATATAGATATAGTATATATATAGTAGTATATATATAGTATTTAAAGAACAGACAAATGCAGGTAAATAGTAGCAGGGTATATCCACTGCGATAGATATATAATATTATAATATTATCAGGGTATATCCTCTGATAATATAATAGTCAGGGTATATCCACTGAGATATAATATAGGTAATTTGAAATGACAGTACAGGAATTAAATACATATATATATATGTACTATAGTATATGGTATAGTATATATAGATAATAAAAAGGAATTGACAGTGCAAAAAATTAATACGTATATAAATGCTGTATTATTTAACAATATAATATAAGTAGTAGCAGGGTCTATATGTGACCACTGTAAATATACATTTATAGATAGGCTGTAATATCCAGCACAGTATTATATATATAGTATATATAATATATAGATAATGACATTGCAGAAATGTAAATTTACATATTTATAATAAGCTGTATTATCCAGCTGGATATATATATATATACATATATAGATAATATATATATATATATAAATAGGTGCAGGAAATTAAATGCAGAAAAATAAAAAAAAAGAAAATGCATAGCATACATTATACTAGTAATTATATAACATATACAAATATGTTATATATATATATATATAATACATAACCTATAGTATACATGTTATAAATATATGTACATATATATATATACTTATAGATATATATAATAATAGAATATAGTAATATTCATATACATATACATATATTTATTATATATATAATACTAGTATATATAGTATTATTATACTGTATAATAGCTTTATATATTATATTTATATATATATAGAATAATATATACATATAAATACACATATATACATATAATTATACATATATATATACATATATATATATACATATATATACATATACATATACATATACAAATATATATATAAATACATATATATTAGGTATTAGGAATATACCTACTGACAGGTGGGCCCTAGGGGTCGTCGACGGCGGGTGGACGGCGGCGGAGCTGGCCGGAGGCGGCCGGAGGAGCAGCAACAGCAGCAGTGGCTACTGGCAGCAGCAGCAGCTTGCGGGGGCTCTGGCCGGCGGAGGAGCGGCGGAGGTGGCCGGGCAGGCGGCGGGTTCGGGAGAGGGGGAGGTGGCGGTCAGGTTGGTGGTGGTGGCGGAGCTCCACGACGGTGGTGGTGGTGGCGGCTAGGGGCGGCCGGAGTAGAGAGGGTAGTTTAGGGTTGGGGGTGGTCGACGGCACTGCGGGGGCTAGGGCGGCCGGAGGCGGTGTCGTGGGGGGGTGAGGTGGTGGTGGTAGGTAGGGGAGGTCGGGGCGAAGCTTTTGGGGAGGGTGGCGGTGGTCGACGACGGCCGGAGGCAGCGCTGAGGGTGAATGGGAGTGGTGGTGGTGCTGTGGAGGTGGTGGTCGGGATGATGCTGTGGAGGCTGGCCACGGCGGAGCAGGCGGCCGGAGGTGGGTGGAAGTGGTCGGAGGGAAGGGGAGGGGAGTGGCGACGGGTTCGGCGGTGGTCCGGTGGGCGGAGGGTGGCCGTGGTGGCGGTGGGATGGGTTTGAATGAAGGGGAGGGCTAGGGTTTATATAGGTTTAGTTGAGTGGCAATTTTGTAATTAATGGCAACTTCAGGGGTATTTTGGTAATTTGGTATTTGGGATATTTCTACAGGATTTTTCTGGATTTTTGTGGTGGGTCCCTCACACCTATGGTCTAGCCAATAGAATTAGGCCACCTAGCATGCCATTTTGCATATAAACTCCTAACTTTTTAATAATTGCATAAATGCATAAAATTTGTATTTTGCGTAATTTCGCAATTTACCAAATTTTAAATACTGATTTTCCGAAATTCTAAATTGTACAAAAATGAGAGAAATAGCTGGAGAAAATGTTTTGGACAGTGTGGGATGATTCTGGGCAGGTGCAGGGTCTGATATTGCAGGTGATACGGGTCACCGTATTTATTATTTAATAAATACTGCGCACGGTGTTCACTAATTATTTAGAGGCTATTAGGGTCATAATTTTTCTACGGTGTCAATACGATAATTGTAATACAATTAGAGTAGAATATTATCGTATTTTTTGTTGGGCAATCAGGTGCCTACTGGTCCTCAAATCTCTAAGGGTACAGAGATGGATAAAGAACAAAAAATTAAATAGAAAATAAATACATACGTTTGTAACGATATTTGTGCGACTAAAACGAAGCATCAAACGAGGTTTCTGGAAGTTGCACAAAATACAGAAAAAGTAGTCTAACAAGTCTAGGACAGGTATGTAAAATTTGTTTAGGGTTAACAGCTAGTGTGATGCCCTAATCAATTGTGTAATGAACAGGTGCACAATCAATATAATATATAATAAATAAAATTTTAAAAAGTTGCTCTAATTCTAATTAGTCAAAATTAATCCTAAATTACTGAAATCTGGTCGAGGGAGTTTACAGACATCTTGGTTTATTCCAAGAGCCAAGAGGAGCATGAGAGGCATCTCAGGATCGTGATGGAGACGTTGAGACATGAGAGGCTGTACGCCAAGCTCAGCAAATGTGAGTTTTGCCTGGATAGAGTACCATCTTTGGGGCACATAATCACCAGAGATGGACTAGCGGTTGACCCGGAGAAGATAGCTGCAGTTGAGACATAGCCTACCCTTACATCAGTTACAGAGGTTAGGAGTTTCCTCGGACTTGCCGGATATTATCGGAGGTTCATGGAAAACTTCTCGAGGATAGCTGCGCGTATGATGCGACTGACGCGTAAAGGAGAGGAGTTTATCTGGACCGACGAGTGTCAGGCGGCTTTCGATGAGCTGAAAAAGCGTCTGACATCAGCACCGATTTTGACACTACCTTCAGGATCAGGAGGATTTGTAGTGTACAGTGATGCGTCAGGGAGCGGATTAGGATGTGTATTGATGCAACACGGCAAGGTGATAGCCTACACATCTAGACAGCTGAGAGTTCATGAGAAGAACTATCCGACGCACGACTTGGAGCTAGCTGCAGTGATATTTGCACTAAAGCTATGGAGACATTACCTTTATGATGAGCATGTTAAGATTTACACAGATCATAAAAGTCTGAAGTATGCCTACACGAAGAAGGAGCTCAACATAAGACAGAGGCACTGGCTAGAGTTGATGACAGATTATGACATTGAGTTACAGTACGACCCTGGCAAGGCTAATGTCGTAGCAGATGCCTTAAGCAGGAAGCCTATGGCATATTTTTTATATCTCATCGCCAGTTGTTAGAGGATTTTCAGGAACTCAGGATTGAGATTGTATTGTCAGGCATGGATGGACAGATGGCCAGTCTCGAGGTTCAGTCCATATTTATTGAGAGGATCAAGGCAGCCTTGCCTACGGATATGAGATTTAGACGATTGCGAGAAAGGACAGAGGCTGACATGCAAATAGGATTCATGGAGACGGAACATTGAGGTATGGAGATCGCCTATACGTTCCGAGTGGCGAGCTACGCCAGGAGTTGATGACCGAGGCTCATAGCTCAATTTATTTATTCATCCCGAAAGTACGAAGATGTACCGAGAGTTGAGGCAACATTACTGGTAGCGTGGGATGAAGAGAGAGAGAGAGATTGCAAGATTTGAGGCGAGATGCTTGGTATGTCAACAAGTCAAGGCTGAATATCAGAGAACTGCAGCGCTTCCCATTCCCGAGTAGAAGTGGGAACGCATTGCCATGGACTTCGTCACAGGATTCCCGCGAAGCCCTAGTGGGAAGGACGCAGTTTGGGTTGTCGTAGACAGACTCACCAAGTCTACACATTTCTTGCCCTTCAGAATTGGACAATCTACGAAGATTTTAGCTGACATGAATATGAGGCAGATAGTACGACTACATGGAGTGCCTGTCAGCATTGTATCGGATCGTGATTCCAAATTCATGTCGTATCTTTGACGGAGTATGCAGGAGAGCCTAGGAACTCGTCTCAAGTTCAGCACTGCATATCATCCACAGACTGATGGTCAGTCAGAGCGCACGATACAGATATTAGAGGATATATTGAGAGCGTGCATGATTGACTTTGGAGGATCTTGGGAGGACCACCTACACTTGGTGGAGTTCTCCTACAATAACAGTTACCAGGCTAGCATACAGATGGCACCTTATGAGGCACTGTACGGCAGGAAATGTAGGTCGCCAGTTTGTTGGAGTAACGTGGGAGAGCGTCGGATACTTGGTCCGGAGTTGGTGACACAGACAGTAGAGAAGGTCAAGCAGATTCAGAGCCACCTGCGTGCAGCACAGGACAGACAGAAATATTGGACAGATGCGCACCGCAGACCATTGGAGTTCAAGGAAGGTGACCATGTGTTTTTGAGGATATCGCCTACTCGTGGTACCATCAGATTCGGAGGCAGAGGCAAGCTGAGTCCGAGGTACATCGGACCTTTTGACCTCTTGGAACGAGTTGGCGAAGTGGCTTACCGTCTTGCATTGCCTCCATCATTAGAAGGAGTGCATGACGTATTTCACATATCGCAGTTGAGGAGATATGTCGCAGACCCTAGCCACGTGCTGGATCATTCAAAAATTACAGTTGGGCCCAGTCTGTCTTACGTAGAGCAGCCAGTTGAGATTCTCGATCGCAGCGAGAAGACTTTGTGGGGGTAGACTATTCGACTGGTCAGAGTGGCATGGAAGTACCATTCACCAGGCGAGTCTACTTAGGAACGCGAGGATTCTATTCGGCAGCAGTTTTCGTACTTATTTGAGGAGCAAGGTACGATTTTACGTACGGCATTTGAATACTAGTTTTTTTTAAAATCCTCTTAGCTATTATCGTGCTTTACTTTTAATTTCGGAGACAAAATTTTTCTAAGTTGGGAAGAGTGTAAACCCCCTCGATTAATTCAATAGATAGTCAGGTTTGGATTTGGAAAATTTTGGATTTAGCAGCAGATGTTGAGGTTTAGAGTAGAGTTAAGTTTGTCTAGTATTTTAATTCATTTAATTAAAACCCTGTGCGCTCCCTATCATTGCTAAATTATTCGGAGTCCAATATCAACCCATAAATTCCATCGGATTATTGTACTTTTGACTTGACCCGCCAAATTAGGCACTGGACTTTTTCGTCACTCAAAATCATATCTCTTTGTGCTTTAAATTAATTGCACAATTTTCCGTAACCGAAATCCTATAATTTAATTTCGTGTCGGACACCTGTGTCATTACCCTAAATTTTGAGATACCAACTTAACCCGTTGAGCCGGATCAACTAAAGGGTCCAAAACTGATTCCAAGCCCCCACCATTTTTGACCTTTGCGTCATTTTCGAATTTTGACCCCAAGTGCCCCCATTTAATTTAAAAGCGCGGGACACTTTAAATTCTATTTAAATCGGGGATACCAATTTTGCCTAATCCTATTTTAATCCTTAATTAACCTCAATGCCCATTTAATTAAACCCGTGCCTCACCTACACTACCCCCTCACCATGAAAATCACCAAACACATTTTTTCCACAATTTTCATATCATTTTATGTGTTCGTGCAACTTTCCAAATTTAAGGGGCTAAGTTACAATTATTTAATTTAGGTGCCCTCACCTTATTGGTCATGACCAAATGGAGAACCTACCTTGTGTTGACCGTAGTCAACACTTCCCTCCTCCTCCTTTGCATGAAGAAAACCAAGTCTTCATGAAAGATCTAAACCTTCCATTTTGAATGGGCTAATCCCCACCACACATCCAATGCACCCCTCCCTATAAAACCATCACCATCACCCTCACAACCCCCAGGGCCGACCCTAATTCCTAGGTGTGGAAACCCCCCCTCTCTCTCTCCTCACTCCTCCATATTTTCTCTATACAAAAGCTATTCCTCCCTCCATTCTTCTTCTTCTTCCTTTATTTCTTCTTCCTTATTCTTCCTGAATGAGCTACTCCGGCCCGACTCCGGCGGAGCGCCCCGCTCCGGCCTGCACTTCCCCTCCACAGTGGTGGTGCAACTCCATCCCGTGACCCGCCGACCCGTGTTTCCCCCGACCGGACTGCTGTGGCCGACTACGCAGCAGCCGACCGTGCGCAGCTCCGGCAGGTGAACGACTCCCCCTGCTCCGGCCTGACTCTCCCCCCGCTCCGGCCTGACTCTCCCCCGCTCTGGCCTGACTCTCCCCCCCCCCCGACCGGCCGTGCGTGTCTCCCCCCGCGGCTGTCCCCCCGACCGGCAGTGCAGTGGCCGACCGACGGCCTGTGTAGCCCCCTGACCGACCGGTGCAGCGCATCCCATGATCGCCCGGCTGTGCAGCATTTCCCCGCCGACTCCGGCCTTGCGACTTCCCCGTCTGGCCGACTTCCCTATCCCGTCTCCTCCCTGTTATCATACACTTCCACCATCATCACCACCAATACACTTTCACCACCACCACCACCATTACACCTTCACTACCACCCCGCGGCCACCCTCCACCGGCCGTGCTCCGGCATCATCGGCGAGGTCGACTCTCCCCTCTCTTGTCTTTAAATTCCAGAATTTAATATCAATTTAAATAGGATGATATATGGATATGTGTATATTAACTAGGGTTGTGTTTTTATAATGTTGATATATATGGTTAGTGTGGTGTAGTACTTGAACTATGTGATTAAGGTTTATATTGGTTAAGGCTAATGATGATTAATGTGAATGTGGATTTTAATGACTTGAGGTTGGGTTTAATGAGGTTAACATGTTTTAGGGTTTATGTAGGGTAGTGATCATGTATCTTGTGTTTTATGAGGTTGAGTTTGGATATTGTACTTAGTTGGAATTAGGGTGAATACAACTTGTGAGAATATTATTATGATATTGAGCATATGACGATGATTGGAGAGGATGATCAAGGACTTGCGGATTCGACTTGTGGTATGTTGAGGAGATGTATTTGTGATAGGTGGATTGTAGATTAGGGTTGTCTTCTACATGAATTATAACGATTTAATTAAGATATGTACTCGAGGAGAATTGGATTTTTGATCTTTGAGCAAATAATCAGGATGTATCGTACATGGTGGAAAAATGTTAGTTTAATTACGGAAAATTAAATCGAGGAGAATGTACAGAAGACTATTTGATTTGACTATCGTACCGATAGTCAACTGTGGTCAACCTCCTAGTGTCTTGTCCCTGTGAGTCATTGCGGAGACTGAGTTTAGGTGTAGTTGTGTGTCGCATCCCTGCTTGACGTAGAATAGATTATTGATGTTCGTTTGTATCTATCCCTAGGTACTACGGGACCTGAGGACTTGGACGTGGTACCGGATCCCCGTCATCAGCAGCCGGACGCAGGCAAGTGTACCTTGCCACCCTGTATTTCAGATTCCAGATATTGTTGTTCTTTATGTACATTGTGCACGTATTTATGTTGACGTTTGATACTTCGCGTCCGGATCACAACCGGGTGCTGACGTTCGTCGTAACGTCTTAGAATAATTGTTAGATGCTTTGTAGTACCTCGATGAACGTACCTGAGTACATCGATACCCCAGGACACACTCATACACTGTGATCATGCCAGATTCTTGTATCCTGATACTGACATCATGACCAGAGACTGGGACGACCTTAGGGTCGCGTCTGTTGAGATTACTTCTGTGTGTTGAGACTGTTAGATAGAGGTTCAGGTTCAGCGCACCATCGTTGACCGCTTGGGAAGGGGAAGACAGTTACTAGACGTTTGGGCTCCTCTGCACGCGCTTATATATGTATATGTAGCGATTCTGTATTATAGTGTAGTGGTATCACCCGTGTGTCTCTGTGCTCGGAGCTACATTACGCCCCGTGTGTCTCTGTGTTCGGAGCTACAGTTTTATTTTAGAAAGCCCACGCGTCGAACATTGTCTTTAAACTGTGTCACACTTGTTTGGTTATGATAGAGTACCCTGTCGTGCACTTGTATTTTCTGTTTACTTGGCATGTTGTATTTTTGTACCTTGTTACGTCCCTCTAAGGACCTGGTTTCCTGCCCGTTTTGCAACATAGATGATTACGGAGCATTTGGAGTTGCTGTTGGAGACGCATGTCTGGCGAGCATGGTACCAGGTACTCACATCTTACCTACCGGTATTATGGTTATTGTACATTGATTATTCATCTGCTGTTGTAGCCTAGTTTTATAGACTCATACTTCTTCTCGAGTCTATTCGAGTTAGTGTGTTATTGGACGGCCGACTCTAGCACATATAGCTCTTTCTTGTATACTGTTGCACATTGTTGATTGAGACATAGAGGTTTACATTTATGGGATATCTAGATAGTGCCCTTTTATATTACAGCTTATACGTATTCGAGTCAGACCAGAGTCTGGTCGAATGCGTAGCTGACGTGTCACGTATTCCTGGTCCTACGTATTTTGGGACTGGGGCGTGACATATTTGTATGCCATACATTGATATGTTCGTGATAGTGTTCATTGACGACATCTTGGTGTACAGTTAAAGTGAATCAGAGCACGAACAATATCTTCGCGCAGTTCTTCAAACTCTCAGAGACCATAAGTTATATACCAAGTTAAGCAAGTACGAGTTCTGGCTTGATCGCATTTCATACTTAGGGCATATTATTGCTAAAGGAGGAGTTGAAGTGGATCCCAAGAAGATAGAAACAGTTGAGACGTGGCCAGTTCCCCGAACAGTTGCCGAAGTTCGTAGTTTCCTGGAATTATCAGGATATTATCGGCGCTTCGTGTCAGACTTTTCTAGAATTTTTGTACCCTTGACGCAGCTAACATGGAAAGATATGCGCTTTGATTGGACAGATGAATGTCAAACCTCTTCCGAGAAGCTCAAACAGAAGTTGATCACGACACCTATTTTGACTCTTCCAGATGGAACATGTGGTTTCTTCGTATATTGTTATGCGTCAAGCAGAGGATTGGGATGTGTTCTTATGCAGCATGGCAATGTTATATCTTATGCATCTCAGCAGCTTCGAGACCATGAGAAGAATTATTCGACCACGACTTGGAGTTAGCAGCAGTTGTCTTTGCACTCAAACTTTGGAGACATTACCTCTATGGAGATCGAGTAGAGATTTATAATGATCAAATTAATTTGAAGTATTAATTTATCCAGAAGGGTCCCAACATGAGGCAGAGAAGATGGCTAGAGTTGATGACGAACTATGACCTTGACCTTCAGTATCATCGTGGGAAAGCCAATATCGTAGCAAATGCCTTGAGCATGAGAGCATGAGCCTATTTCTTGACAACGCAATGAAGAATATTAGAAGATCTTTAGGAGATGGGCATAGAAGTAGTATTTTCTAGCAACTCAATATTGATGGCTGGTCTACAAGTTCAGTCCAGTATAGTGGAAAGAATCAAGGTAGCACAACCAACAGATGTCAAGCTTCAGCATCTCAGAGCAGAGTGTGAGGCAGGACGTAAACCACAACTAAGCATTCACAGTGACGAAACTCTCTATTTTAAAAATCAATTTTGTGTACCAAGTGGAGACCTTCATCGCGAGATTATGGTAGAAGCTCATAGTTTGTAGTATTCGGTGCATCCCGGAGGAAAAAAAATGTATAGAGTGATTCGTCATCATTTCTGTTGGAAAGAAATAAAGAGAGAAATAGCTCAGTTTGTCTCTCGATGTTTGGTTTGTCAACAAGTTAAAGATGAGCATTAGAGGCCGACAAAATTTCTTCAACCTTTACCAATTTCGGAGTAGAAGTGGAATTATATCACCATGGATTTCGTGTCAGGTCTTTCTAGATCTCCAGCTGGCAGAGATACTATTTGGGTAATAGTGGAACATCTCATAAAAGTTGCACACTTTCTTTCTTTTAGAATTGGCCAGTCCACGGAACAGTTAGCTGAGATATACATGAGGCAGATTGTCAGACTACATGGTGTGCCACTTAGCATAGTCTCGGATAGAGATTTCAGGTTTACTTCTCATTTTTGGCAAAATCTTCATGAAAGCTTAGGTACCCGTCTAAAGTTCAGTACAACATACCACCCACAGACAGATAGTCAGTCAGAACGTACCATCCAGACTCTAGAAGATATGCTTCGTTCATGTACCGTTGACTTTGGTGGTTCGTGGAAGAATTATTTGCACTTGGTCGAATTCTCCTACAACAACAGTTTCCAAGCAAGTATCCAGATGGCACTGTTCGAGGCACTATATGGCCGAAAGTGTAGATCCCCTGTAGCTTGGGATGATATTGGCGAGAGGCAATTGCTTGGTCCCGAAATGATAGCTCAGACACTTGAAGTAGTTAAGAAAGTCCGAAAGCATATCAAGGTAGCTCAAGATCGCCAGCGTCATTGGGCCGATTCGCATCGACGACCTCTTGACTTTTCTGTCGGTGACCATGTATTCCTTCATATTTTGCCTACCCGAGAAGTCATCACATTCGGTGTGCGGAGAAAGCTTAGTCCTCGGTACAAAGGTCCGTTTGATATTCTCGAGCGAGTAGGAGATGTTTCCTATAGTCTTGCTCTTTCACCGTCGATTTGTGAGATACATAATATTTTTCATGTATCCCAGTTACGACGGTATATACCGGATATGAGTCATGTCCTGGATCATTCAGAATTGGCTGTTGGTACCGACCTTTCGTATGAGAAAATACATGTATCCATTTTAGACCGGAGAGAGAAGATTCTCAAGAACCGGACCATTCGTTTAGTCCGAGTTGCTTGGGGGCATCACTCACCGGGCGAGTCGACTTGGGAGCACGAGACTGATATCTGAGCTAGATATCCGTATTTGTTTGACTCGTGAGGTATATTTGTTCGTATATCTTGTACCCTGATCTTGTCTTGTGCATGCTTGTCTTATTCTAGGTAATTCGTATCATGTGATTAATAATCATATGGTCTTGCTTATTTTATTACATGTCTGGTTTCTAGAGATACATTGATAGACCCGGTTCCTTGTTGAAATTTCGAGGACGGATTTTTTCTAAGGATGTGAAAGTTGTGAGACCCGTCTCACTATTTTAGTATTATTGTATTTTATCTTGTATATGTGTATTATAGCTGTATATTGCTTCCCGTGTAATTTATAAATTTTTCTAGCTGCTTTCATGTAATTTCTAGAATTGTGAATAGTGCTAGTCACAATTTGATATATATAGCCTTTCCTTTCTCCCTCCTCCTCATTCTTCTTCATTTCCTTCACTTTCTTCATTATTCTTCTCTCTCTCCTCTCCTTGGCCGAACCCTAGCCCCATCCGTGAGCTTGCCTTAGGTAGTAGTGGTAGTAGTTTAGTAGTGGGTTTAGGCAAGTACATCTTGCCAAGGAGGAAGAACTTGCTATATTATATTTATTTAGTTTTTTTGCATTTTTTTGCTTTATATTGTTCTCTATGAATTTCTCTACATATTTAATTCTTGGTATTTTCAGTTTTGATGTCTTGGTTGGAGTAGATCTAAGTTTCTAGTTTGTAGATTCTATCAGTTTACTTAGTTTTGATCTCTTAAAACTTGATATTTTTCAAAACTAGTACTTCCATGTTGAGTAGCACTTGATTTCATACGATTTTGAACTTTAATTTGCTGGATTCGGACTTGAAATGAGAATTTCATGGAGAATACATGTTTTCAGACTTGAAACTTTTCCATGGAAGACTTGCTATTTTTGGGACGATGGAATTTCATGCGCCCAACACCAATGCGACAGAGATTGCCATGCGACACGAAACTCTTTGCCGCATATCCTTGCAGCATATGCTTAAATATTTGGGTAATCCACACTTGAGTTTTTGAAACAAAGTGCTTGAAAAAGCTAAGTGGCAGAAACTCTTTGTGTTGACTTACTTGGCGCATAAAAGTATTCATGCGGCCAAAGACTCATGCGCCTCTTCCTTGACTAAGCGCATTGTAACACCCCGTTTCGCTCAAGCGGACTGCCGATTCAAACAACAAAAGTGCAATGTCCCGACCCACTTTGCTTCAGCGAGAATACTCGTTTGAGACAAAGACTTTCCAGACTTGGCCCTTCAGGAGTTCGGCTTAGGCTTTCAGAGGCTCGCTTAGAGTATCGCTCAACCGAGGCGAATCATCGCTAAGGTGGGTGGCTACGATAAACTTGTCTTTACTTAACCAACACACTTAAATAGGGAACGATACATGCTAGTTGCTAGGTGAATCACCCCTTGCATGCTAATGAGAATACACGCACCTAGCTAAGGGAATAATCTCAACTTCTATTGCTTATGCAAGAATATGGAAATAAAATATTGCTTATATTCAGATCCTCGCATGCTACCTTGCAACTAGACCCCGCTATGCCTCAAGTAGATTGATATGAACATTACACTCTTCGTAGTGCACTTCCTTACTTGCTACACAGCACGACCCTAGATTATGTCGCTCGGTAAGTCCCTTTACGGTTGCACTCCTCGGCTTACCTTCGGGCCGAGCCAACGAATGTTTAAGTTTAAATGGAAATGCATGTTTGCCTGCTATATGTTAACTTGTACTCGTTGCCTCGTTTCAATGCTTGTCGCATAAAATATGCCTCAATCATCTAACACTGTGCATGTCATGCATTCATCTAAGTTCTCCTCGAAGTCTATATAATAGTCATTCCGTGCAAATATGAACCTGAAAGTATCCGGGACGGTTAGGTCGCTAAGGCAGTTCCCGAACCAAGGAATTTACACCAAGTCAATGCTCCAAAGAATTACAGCTCGTGGAGCAATACCGTCATGTACTGAATTAAATGGCTCGTGGAGTCGATACATATATTATGAACAATCCTGCCTCACATTGTGAACAATACTGCCTCAAACTTGTTCATGTGCCTGACCTGAGACCCGGAAGATTAGAGACTTGCATGGTCACAGGACAACTTGGAAACAAGGTTTTAGTTCCCCGGACGGTTGCTGGGGCACTGGTACCAATTCGATCCGGCCAAAACTCCTGATAGTCGCCTGCTTCGAGCGAAATGTGTGTGCAATGTCCCATGTTCTTGCTTGCACACCATTCCGACACCCGACTAGACCGTCCATTATGGCGCCGTGCCAGTGACCTTATGTTGATATAGATAAGTCATCCTCGCTTAGCGGCTATCCGCGTGCGAGTCATTGCATCGCATCGAGAATATCTTAACACCTGAACGATCATAACGCAATTGTATATATGGATCACCTGAACATATTATGCAACACACCTGATATTTCGTGTAACTCGTGCACCCGAAGCGTAATCTCGCTCACAACACAGTGTTTGCATATATTATTGCCCCTGAATATTTATACATGCTCGTGCTTAAATTAACTTGTTTTGCCTTGTATAGGGAAGGACGAATGGTAAGTTGGTAAGTCTCGTCGTGTTCCTTATGTCGCACGATGCACTGCCACACGAGTTAGGCTATTCAATCTTTGCCATGAAACTGATCCTAAGGCAACTAGAAAGACAACATAATAGTTGGTGCACGGTACCTATATTACGTGTTTGGATTTGTCGAGCGGGCGAGTAGCCTCCCCACTAGTGCATTCTGTCACGACCCAATTCCGTAGAATCACTTGAGGCGTCCCCCGAATCGTGACCGCCGTGCGGGCCTGGAGTTGCGCCCGCACAAGGCTTTGATGATTTGAATAGCAAGCACATATTCAGAGTACGCAGATAAATTGAAACACAGATTTGAAACATAGAAAAGTTCTCTTTATTAATAATGAACATCTATTACAAACTCCTGAACGAGTCAGCTAATATGCCGAACGGCTTACAAAAGGGTTGACTCAAAATGAGATAGCAGTCCTGTACATTACATCCTTTTATAAACTCAAAACGATAAAGACCTCCAGGCTGGAGGACGGCTTTGCCACGGAGCTGTATTTGTGTATGAAGAGTTGCAGCTTCTGGCTTCAAAAGGCTTCGGGGCGCGGTGAAGATGCGCCAACAGCTGGACTGGATCGGGAAGACGACTTCGGCTCCTCGCTCGGTTCGCCTTGGTGCGGAGAACCTGTTTCAACGAGGGTCAGCATATCGAAACATGCTGGTGAAGGCGAGCTAGCCTGACTATACCAATCAACACGTTGTTTAGTGAAGCATGCATATTTGTGGGTTTCTATCTTGCCTTAGTTCATTTACAAGTAAGCAGCATATAGAATTTACTGAAATGAACGTGCCACCGTTAGGTGGATTTTACCTGACCGTCTGAATTACCTGCACAATACTTACCATGCCTTCCCTGCCACGAAGACACAAGTTAGTATGCAACAGGTTTAAATATACACGTTGAACACACGATGCATTGCAAGCCATATTCACACGATAAACACACGAGACGTTGCAAGCATATACACACGAGGATCACTGGCTTGATGCCATAATGGACTAGTCAAGGACAAGGATAGCATGCAACGGGAAAACACGAGGAGCTCAGAAAACACGATGCGTTGCAAGTTATCCCGTCCGCACACGATTGACTATAAACACGAAGTCTGCCCGGATCGGATCGGTGCCAGTGCCCCAGCGACCGTCCGCAGAACTTATATCCTTGTGCACAAGTTGTCCATGATCGAACACACGATGTTTAGTTAAGTTATCATTTCACGCAGTTGAGGCAACACGAGTAATGCATGTTTCTTTTGCATAGCCTCTAGGAACAGTTATGCGCATACACGATATGATTCATAAATAGCACAATTTATAGAAGAAGTTATATTCTAACTACAATTATGCATATGATGAACATTTCGAACGAACAAGCATGCAAGTAAGTAACCGTTCACGAGTTTGATTGACAAGCAGTAATAACCAAGTCTATTCTCTTTTATCTTGGTTTCTTTTATTATTACTTGGTATCGTTTGATCGGGGCGAAGGAGTGAAGCTTGGAAGCAGGGCTAGCTAATCGGGTTGGTAGCCACTCACTTAGATTTTGGAAAGAAGAAGGAAAGAGGCGCTTCACGACTCCGCTCGCAAGCCGCCTACTGCTCGTTCACCTGCACACGAACAGCTCGATTAATACTTCTTCCTCTCTTTCCAATCTCGGAATAGAAGTGCAAGTCAATGAACGAAAACAATGAAAACCATCGAAATCGTTCAGAAAACAAGCAAGTCCCAAAACCAACTTAAAGCACGAAAGCAACAAGCGACATCGAAAACCGAGGCAATAAAAGATAGCAGCGGAGAGGTCCCTCCTGACTCTGCCGCTAAGCCGATCCCGGGGGCGCAGTCCACTGAATATGGGAATCGATTCCGAAGAAACAAATCCATAACGAGGACGAGTTCTTAATTCAATCTATCCCGATCGAACGATACCATCTTGTGTTTCTTAGCCGCGCTCTCCGCATCGGGAGAACGGGGCGCTACACATTCATGTACTGATAATCTACCAGATTATTTGCAGGGTGCGGGAGAACCTCGTTTGGTGCGGATGTCTCCTTCGTGCGTGCTAAGGCATGGAGCTCACTCTGGAGCCTTGGAGGGTTACGTCCGGAACAGAAGCACATATACAAGACATAATATTGGAACATCGCCTGTACATTATTCCATAAATGTAGCCACTTGGCATGCTTTTACTGTTTCAGAGAGAGAAGCTTGAGCGACTTGTAACCTCAGCTATATGCGCCACCTGTAATACTTGTTTATATCAATAAAGAATTTGTTTTACTTCTATACTTGTGTTATTCAATGCTTTCGCTATTGTCGACTCAGTGAACTTGTTACCAATCGCCTATGTGTTTATAATTCTGCTGCACTCGGACAATTTGTGCGACTCTGTGGCTTAGACCTCTTACCGCCAGCCAATGAACCACGACCTTGCACGGGCGCGACTCCACGCTCGTGCGGCATCACGCCCAGATGGGTCAAGCGATCGTCCCGCGGGAGCGCTGGCGCGGTGATTCTCGCCTAGTGGGGACGACCGATTAACCTGCGGGAGATCGGGGCGTGACACGAATGACTAAACCGACATTGGCACAATTTTTCCTGATTTTGTCTTTTCCCTCGGACTTCCTGTCTTGACCAGTCAAATCGGTCACTTCTTTGACACAGTCTGTCGCATCGGTCGAATCCCTGACTTTGTATTTATTGTATGTCACTCACCTTGTCCCGAGGAGTAGACTTTGTATCTCTCATGCGTCCAGCTTACCCCATGCACGTATCATTCTCATGCGGCCTTAATTCCATGCGCCTGTTATGATCCATACACTAGACTTGGTCATGCGACCATTTCCATACGCTTGCTTATCTCATGCTTCAATGGCACTTGTAGTAGTTTAACTTCTTTTAATATATTTTCTTGTTTAGCCTATTATGCTTGATTCTTATGCATGCAATCTTTCTCTAAACTGCTTATAATCTGATTGTGACAACCTGCCAACTAATCCTGAGACTGTAACCTGAGTACTGATTTCAGATATCCTTGTTTAATTATTCTAGAACTGTAACTGTTATTTCACCTGCTGCACTTATTTAACTGTTCCTTGTGCTATTTCTTACTGATTTGTCTACATGCTTTTTTTAGTTCATAAGTTGGCTCCCTTGTGGTACTTGTTGTTTTGGGGTCTGATCCCACTAGTTTTGTATGGCCAGATTTCAGGACAGGACCGCAGGATCTTCCGTATTTTCTGTCTCAAGATGGTGAACACCAAGAGCACCTGAGGACATGAGTGGGTTTCTTCTTCATCATCCACTTGATCTTGTACTTATACTTTTGAGTTATTTAGCCACCGAGCACGTATTTAGCTCGTGTTTTGTAACATGACATTCTAGCATGTGGACCTGCATGTAAAGCATATTCTAGATTATAGTTAGAGCTGATCATGTAATATTGTATTCTTGCTTGTTCTTTATTTTGTAACTAGCTTCATGATCATTTGTGTATGTATAGTTTGGGACGCCTTAATATTATATGTTTGGTGATCATACATCTTGTAACTTTTTGTTTGCTTGAGATTGAGACACCTAGGATTCTTGTCCCAGGAATGACTGTTGGACTGTATAGTAAAACACTTACATGTGTAGACAACCGTGACCGTATCTCAGAGTATTAATACTCTGGTCTATGTAGCTGGTTTTGTCCGCCTCCGCTCTCCAATATTCTGGTTCTGGGACGTGACAGATATTGTGAGAGATTAACCGATATTATTTGAGATGCAAAATGAATACGACGACATACCAATGGTATGATTACGACATGCCGTCGGTATGCTTGATGAGCACATTAAGTGTGCCCAAAATCTGCTTAGAATGTTTCTAAACTTCGTACTATACCGATGGGCTAATATGCCACTTGGATACCCTTGACTGTTTTAGTCCCTAATACGTTGTTTTGTCTCCTCTAGAACTTTTCTGATTTCTTGGATGGTGCTCATTGTACTCTGTAGTTGAACACTGGCCATGTAAAACACATTCTTGATTCCGGTAACAATAGAGCGGATGTTGACCGTCTAGTGCAGTGGAAGACAATGAAGCCAAGAGCGATGATAGAGGGGGCAAGGGCTTCATCTATGAGGTATATTTTTATATTATTGGACTTTTTGATATTACCCCCCTACTAGATGGAGGATATAGATATTATCCCCTTGCTGTTTCATAAGTTAATATTACCCGACACTTTTAGGAGGGTAATATCAACTTATGAAACAGCAGAGAGATAATATCAATATCCTGCATTTATGAGAGGATAATATCAAAAAGTCCTATATTATTCTAACACAAACTAAACATAAGTTATTTTGTATCTAAAGAAGAGTTTCGACAAGAAAGAAATGCCAAACTCCTAAGCAACAAAGCTTGAAATCTCGATCAAATATGTACATAATTGGGTTTAAGATATGTTATCAACCAGGCCATTAAGGTGAAACAGGATTGTTGCCTAACATATTACCCGGAAAGAAGGGGCTCCGCGTATTGATCATGTGTGTTCTTTGGTATTATAGAGAAAATGAGCATGAAACAATTTTTCTTCTTAATTATGGACACATATAGGATGGAAGTCAAATAGGAAATCTTACATGTGGGACATGCAATCTGAAGAATAAGGAGGCATCTTCAAAGTTTGGTCAGCTAAAAATTATGTTTTGTTTGCTAGGAAAAATTCATAAGATGGAAATAGAAATGTACGTAGCAAGGGCCCGGTGGAGAAAATGTTATGAAAAGTTGATAGATAACGAAAATTAGGCCGGCTTTTCATTATGTTCTAAGACTGGCTTAGCCAGTATTTGGCTGTGGCGAAATCAAAATCGACTAGTAAATTTATAATTTAAAAAAATTATAAAAGTATAAAAAAATGCATAAATTAGTCATAAAATTTTATTTTTTATATCTAATATTGGTCGTCTATTCTAATCTTTTATTGTAGTTACTTATTTTTTTTCCATTAAATTCAAAGTACTATTGGCATTAAAGCACGCATTTCTAATCCAATATAATCAGAAACTTAAACTTTGCCATTACAGCCATGTCATACAAGGATTTTTTGATCAATTCTGACCATTTAATCGAGGAGATTCAGTGTATATCTTTAAACACATATACTTGAATCCTACAATTTTAATTATGAACATTGTCATCCTAGGATCTTATGATGATTAAATATTAATTTATTTCTCACGGAAAAACAAGATTAAAAATATTTTATTTTCAAGCACTAATTTACTTTGATTTCTTTTTTTTTTCTTAATCAAAAAATGTTATACAAGCAAACAATTTTATTTCATCTAAGAGCAAATTAAATTGTCATATAAGAAAAAAAAAGGACAAGATCAATTATGACGTGAATCAATAAGGAGATGAATCAATTAAAAAAATTATAACATAAATCAAATATATTTAGATGTGTTACTTAATGAATGAGGAAGAGAGAGACACGTCACGCGGTGGGAGAGACGCACGACCGAGAAGACTCGGAAAAATGAGTACATAAAAAAATCTATTTTTATAAAAGTTTCTTTTATATATATATATATATATATATATATATATATATATATATATATATATGAGGAAGGATCTACATCCCCACCTATTGTGCGTCTCCAAATATTTTCATGTTTACAATCGTTGGATCTTGTTTAAGTCATATAATCTTAACCGTTGGTTTGAACCATTCAAACTAATGGTTAAGATTAGATGACTTAAACAAACATTTAACGGTTGACAACATGAAGATACAAAAAATCGGAGATACGAATTTCTCATTATATATATAATAATTGAGTCGGGTGGGGATCACATGACTACACTTGCCCATGACTGGCTCTGCTAGTGGAGCCTACTATTAGTGAATCTAGGAACAGTTTAGTTTTATAGTTCGAATCCATGGTTTCAAGTTGATCTAGCTGATTGCCAACTTATTCCTATGCTAGATTTTCTGGTAAGGACAAGTATTTGTTTTCAGTCACTGACCTGAGTCATGGATATCAGCGTCGCATAAACATGAACGACAGAAGCATGCATGATTCCTCAGGCTATGTATATATAACACAAACGAACAACCAATTGCTTTCATGACAGATTTAGTCAGTGCTTTGAGTTCTCGCTTTCACTCCCTATCTCTTGAAAGAGAAAGAAAGAAAGAGACTTCTCCAACCCAAAATGGCTCCCATTCATGTTGCGATCCCATGGACGTTCGTTGTCGGACTTATAGGTAAATATCCTTCAACAATTTAATTGATATTTTTTATATTTTTTCCGTACGGACACGAGTACCGAATAGTTGTACGTAGTGTATGTGCATTGCAAATTAATTTTGCATTGCAATGCTCGGAGCAACGATCTAACCAACTGGGCGTGATAAAAGAAATGAGCCTCATATTATGAAAGTTATGAAAAACTAAAAACATAACCCAAATATCATCAGAGCCCAATTAGTTAATTAGCTGCTTAATTGTAATAACATAATTCATGTTAAAATTCATGCATAACAACGTACCTGTTTCATTAATTATGCAGGAAACCTCACATCTTTCATGGTTATCGTCGCCCCAGTGTAAGCTGTTGTTCTCTGAAAGACCGTGAATTGTTTGTTCACAAGAACAGGAATTGTTCTCCGATCACAATCAAAAGAATATTGAAATCCCTATGACTAATATTTGTCCCCTTTTTTTTTCTTTTTCCTTTTTCTTTTGTGCTTGTTGAAGGCCTACAATTTATAGGATTTACAAGAGAAAAAACACGGAATCATTTCAGTCGATTCCTTACACCGTGGCAGTGTTCAGCGCGACGTTGTGGCTGTACTATGCAGTACTCACCTCCGACGTGATGCTGCTTATCATCAATTCTGCCACCATCTTTGTAGAATGCGTCTACATAGCGATATTTCTTACTTATGCGTCTAAAAAAGCAAAGGTATGTATCTCTTTCTCTCTCCTCTCACAAGAAAAACTATATCTAGTACTCCTATTTCTACTTTTACTTTCTGGCACTACGGTTTGATCATCCATAGACAATGCTACTTACAATATCGATAATCTTTAGAACTAACTATGCGACGTATATATTAATTTGCATTGGCACCATGCTATAACTTAATATGATATAGTGATTGATGCTAACTAAGGGTAGGAAATTGTTTTGTGCAGGCTTTCACAGTAAAAACGATACTAGTGCTCGATGTGGGTCTATATGGGTCAATCGTCATCCTCACACTAGTATTTCTAAAGGGAAAGAGACGCGCCGACATGGTTGGAGGAGCATGCTCCGCCTTGGCTGTTGGCGTGTTCGTGGCTCCTTTGAGCATCATTGTAAGCCAGAAATTGTGATCATATATAGAATTAGAAAGATTGATCGACATGCATGCATGATCATCGATTCAAGATAAACTAGTGACTCGAAGTTTTGCTTCTCCTGATCATTCCAACGGACGATTAATGCTCGTGGTTTAATTTTGCAGAAACAAGTCATAAAAACCAAAAGTGTGGCGTACATGCCATTTCAGCTGTCCCTCTGGCTAACCCTGAGTGCCCTTGCCTGGTTTTGCTACGGTCTGCTTCAGAAGGATTTGTTCATAGCAGTAAGTAGTGTACCTAATTCTGTATATGAACTTTTAACTGTTCCAATGATGGTGCCTTAACTTAGATGGGTAATTATTGTGTCAGCTACCAAATGTTGGCGGCATCATTTTTGGAATGGCACAAATGATTCTATACTTGGTCTACATGAACGCAAAGAGGGACGACAAGGGACCAAATTCTACTCTTCCCACGACGACTTCAAGTTTGGAGATTGGCACTACAGAAAACTCCGACAGGGAAAATAAACTTACAGATGTCGGTGGAGCTACTAAGGCCTGAAGATTTCGACTAGAGTCTACTGCTCTCGATCTCTAAGTCTTAACATAAGGAATAGTTCTGTTGACAGTTCCATCTTCACAAATTGTAGCAGGTGTCCCTGTGTAGAATAACTTGAAGGTCCATTAAATGACATGATCTGTTGTGAAATAACTCTCCTGCGCACGAATAAAATGTATCAAGATATAAGTTGGGTGGTCTTAAGCTCTTATTTGAAGGACATAAGTACCTAATTATAGCAGGTGGACATAAGCTCCTTTAAATAAAGTTTTCATTTTCATGATCTACAGTCAGACAAATAAAAGACATACATATCTGATAGAGTAAGTCAACAGGACTCTTCATAGAGCTGAAGCATGAACTGAAGAATTAATTGGGTGCAAATAAGGCCCACTTTAACTTGAAACATTAAACAGAGAAGAAAATTCTTTCTTTCTTTCTTTCAGCTTGATCAAAAACCATAGTCAAGTGGACTTCATTCCATGCAAATTAATAACAGAAACCGACAGAATTGTTAGTATCAAGAATCAAGATTGTCGAACTTGAGAGTTTTAAACGCAGTGAACCCGCCATCCACCACGAGGTTATGCCCGCTCACATACTTGGCCTCGTCGGACGCCAAATACACTGCAGCTCTCCCCACATCCTCCGCCTCGCACTCGGTCCCCTCCAGCTCCCCGACTCCGTTGAGCAACGCCACCATCCTCCCCACTTCCATCTCCGGGAACATCTTCCTCATCGCGTTCACCCCGAAAGGCGTCGCCACCGAATGCGGCGACACACAATTCACTCTTATCCCGTGCCGGCTCAGCTCTGCCGCGGAAGATCTCACCGCTCCGATCACAGCAGCCTTCGATATCGAGTAGTCGTGCGCCGCCATCCCGCCCATGATCCCCGTGACGCTCGCGGTGCACAGGATGCACCCGGACCGTCGAGGGATCATCACGCGCGCAGCGTGCTTGATTCCGGCCACGACGGAGCGGACGTTGACCGCCATGGTGCGGTCGAAGTCGACGAGGTCGAGGTCGGTGATGGAGGGGGCGAGGGAGCCGGCTATGCCAGCATTGTTGTGGAGGATGTCGAGGCGGCCGTGTTGGGAGACGGCATGATCGGCGGCAGAGGATATATGGGATTCTTGAGTGACATCGCAAGGGAGGAAAGAGACGTTGGGGCCGAGACCAGCTGCAATGGCTTCGCCGAGTTCAATGTTTATGTCGGCGATGATGACCTTCGCTCCGTGACGTACGAATTCAGTTGCGGTAGCTTTGCCGATGCCGCTAGCTGCACCAGTTATGAGGGCAACCTTGTTGGCCAGTCTGCAGATAGTTTATATTACAACTAATGATTAGCAAAAATTCGGTATTGTAACACATTAGCAACAGATGGGAGGTAGAAGAAGTTACATTGTATTGTCCTGTTTAGATAGCAAATCAACACCATTGTCAAGTTTGGTTCCAAGCTAGCTTTTGCACGGATACGGCAAGACATGGTAAAGACACGGCAGCACGGACACGGCACCTATTTTGCAAGGTTCGCGGTATCGGTACCGGATCATTCCTATGAGTACCGGTACCGACAGTATCGATGGTTTTGGATCGGAGTATCCAATTTTTTTAATCAGAAAACGAATAATTATTAATAATTTTTAACATTTTAGAAAATATATTTTACACATTTAGACATAATTTTAAATATTTCTAGTGTTGTTTCTTTGTAGCTTTAAAATTGAATGAAATAGTATTCACCCTTGTTGATTGGTTTACATGTAATATATAAGTTTTCTATTTTTACATGCTTTTACAGCCTTACTGCGCTTTTACACCCTTGCTTATTGGTCTTTTTTGTTTAATTTTCTTTGCCGAATTGACCGAAAAATAGACCCCCAATGTCAGTATCGCGTACCGGTCAATATCGGATTGGGACATGCAAAACCGTATCGATATCGGCCTTATCAGATTGGTATCGGTCGATACTGCAAACTATGCTATTTTGGTGTGTCCTAGTGTATTTTGGAGTATCTGGGTTGTGTCTGATACGTATCCGATATGTGTTCACTCGAACTGCTTTCATTTTCGTGTGTACATGCTTCCTAGGCTCCAAGCTAATCTGCTGATGATCAATCCTACTTGGATCGCAAATATTTTACCCAGCATCAAAAACATCAGTAACAAGCAAGACTACTCATACAAATTCCGGCTAGCTCATTCAGTTTTCTGGTAAACTAAAAAGATGTTAGTTCTACTTTACTCCCTTCATCTAGTTTGAAAATTGTACCTAGGATTATGCTAATCTGCTAACTAAAGAAGCTAGAAAGTTCAATTAATGAAGAAATGTTCTATGTAGGATGATTCTGATCTATTAAACCAAAGAAGTTTGATAGTTTAATTCAGGAAGAAATGGACTGCTTCTCAAGATTCGAGGATTGGAAGGTCACTAGAGAATGACTTCCTGAAATTCATTGGGCTCCCTCTTTATGCAACCATAAATCATCCAAACTTCGTTGCATGGGTACAAACACGATATGACATGAAGACATGGACACTGTACCCACTTTGGCATGTCCTAGTGTACGAGTGTTCGTGCAGTGTCGTAATTGTGTCTGACACATATATTACTAATCTGAGGGTTCGTACTTTCTAGCATCCATGGAAGGAGTTGGTATATAGAGCACATCCAGATTTTCTTCATTTTCAGTGCAGGGACTAGAAGTTTCACATTGAAAACATAGTAACTCAGTGAGATGGAAGATAACACACTGAAATGATAGTTAATAAATTTGGGTTTAAAATACCTGTCGACTCACTGCATCTCACCAACTAGCCTAACCTGACATTCTAATCTAAATCAACTAGCCAATCAAGGTAACATGATTACATTCTCATCTATATTCTTACATGGAGCAGGCAATTAGGAAGACGGAAAGAAAGGAAGGTTTTTCATAGTTGAACTACTATCCGCTAAAAAAAGAGTAAAATGAGATTGCATCAGAAAAAGCCGTTGAATGCCTATCTTTTAAACGGATATCATTCAGTCTTCTTCTTCTTTTTAATTGGAGTGTCCTGATGTATTCTGGAGTGTTTGTGTCGTGTCCGAAATGACACAACATGGAGCTATTATGGAATGTTTGTGTCGTGTCCAAAATGGCTTAACACCGCACCAATTTTTGAAGTGTCTGACTGGATACTACCGGGTGCAAGTTCTATCTTTTGGAAGGAAAGGACCAAAGTTCCCAAAGTTAATTTATGGAAGTTGTGAAATTAATGGTAAGATAATCTACTTTCATTATTAGATAATCGAAAATAGAGAATTTTGAGTACTATTCGAAATTCAGAAGAATTACGTAGGGGGGCCATTGAGCAACTCGAAAGAGCTCTCGAGGTCGCTCACGAAAAGTGGAAATAGAAGCAGATGAGTATCGAAGGAATTGATATTCTGAGATAGAACAAGAAAAAATAAATTTGATTAATGCTACTTCTTATAGTTTGGAACGATTAGAAAATTACAAAAATGAAACGCTTCATTTTGAACAACAAAGAGAGATTAATCAGGTTCGACAATGAGTTTTCCAACAAGCCTTACAAGGAGCTCTAGGAACTCTGAATAGTTGTTTGAATAATTACATTTCCATACCATCGGTGCTAATATTGGCATCCTCGGGACCATGGAAAAAATAACTGATTAGCCCTTCTAGTTTTACTTTAGAGTTTAGGCATTAAATTTCATACTCCACCACCAGGTGGGTGGTCAAGTGGTAAAGCACGGATAAGGAAAGGGAGGAGTGGGCGTGGGTTCAAATCCCAATCTGGAAATAAGAAAAATTAATTAAATGGGAGGGGATCTTCATCCTAGTAACACATGACACGGTCATGAATGACTGGAAGCTTACAATCCAATCCATTTAAACAACAAAAGAACAGTATACCCTTTATCCCTTTAATTATGGGATCAGCTATTCTAGTCTTTGTTGTACCATTCAGCTATGTCAAGGTTTATATCTTGCGTTAAGGCCATCTCCAACCTATCATTAAATTTTTCCTCAATTTATGGACTCAAAAAGTATATTTCCATATTATTCTATTCTCAAAATTTTACAAGTCCAACCCATTAATCCTCAAATAATAAACAATTTTTATTTATTTCTACATAAATTCATTTCTTCACAATTATTTTAATATAATCATATACACTATATTATTTTATAATAAGTTATATTATTTATATATATAATTTTGCAATAACTTTTTAAATTAGTCTTTTCCTAATCTCACTAATTTTTTTTTCCTGTAAAAAGGTTGCATACCACCACTAATTTTACCATCCAAATTTCTTACATTATTTTCATATCAACTTTCTTCAACAATGAAATTTGGAGCCGGTCTATCTCATGTATTATCTTCATCAAGCTCATCTGCCAAATTATTTAAGTGCTAATTGTACAAAATATTAATTGAAGACGAGTAATTTACAAAAATGAATTAAATGTTATTTTGTTGATCAAATAAATCTAGTAAAAAAAATACTAATAATAAATATATTCAATATTACACTCTATTGGAATATCTCAACAACAACTTTTTAATGATGTAATTATTTATATTAATTATATTTATAAATTGAAAAAAAATAGTAAGTTAATTAAGTCTAGCGTCTATTATATGGAGGACATGTTAGGAATTAGTTACAATTTGAAAGGCAAAATAGGCATAAAAGGGTGGATCCTCATATTTGAGGATTTTTTTTCCCTCCTCCCTCAAATTTGAGGACCAGACCACTCTTCCCTCAAAATTTTGAGAAATTTTCCTCAAATTAAGGATGGGTTGGAGATGAATTGTCCTCAATTAAGTGTTTGAGGATTATGATTGGAGATGGCCTAAGGAAAATCAAATAATATCCTTGTTTACTGCCTCAATCTCAATCCAAGTTCCTTCAAGCCAACCTACCCCTTGCTCTAGCGGGTTCACAAACTAGCTAAATAACCGGTGATAAGTGGTATACAAAATTTCAGGGCAAAATTTAATCTGTCAATTGATCGATTAGCCACTTGATGATGTCTGTAGAACTTATGTCGTTCAAACAATAATTAAGCAATTTTATCACCACAATATCAGCAAAAACCATGCACTAAAAGATTGCAAATAGCACAATAATGTCATGACTGCTAATAGTACATATCACATGACTGTGTGAGAATCACAACTGTATACAGAGACTGGAA